>JAPTYQ010000018.1:22088183-22101026 GCA_029814465.1 Ostorhinchus cyanosoma | reverse complement strand
GGAACTTTGGGACGGGGCCTAAATATCATCAGCCTTCCTTTGTTTTTCTTCTTTGATTTTTAGCAAATGTAACCTTACTAAAATTGGTCTTGAAAGACAGAAATGTCCAAAAAGTGTCTCTGCACTGCACAGTTCCTGAAATGAGGTTTCAAAGCAATAGTTCTGGTTTGGATCAAACTGAAACCTCTGAAAGTCCAGACCAAGGAAGGTAGGTGTGAAAGTGCTCTCCATTTTTTCATCCGTAATAGCCTTGTTTCATGTAAAGTGGTGCTGCAGTTTGATATTTGAGGTTTCTTTCTACCAGGATGTCTGAAGCTGCACTGTTCACCTTCACCCCATGTTCTCTCCATGTAGTTCTATAACCTGAGCATGTAAGTAGTGCAATTATATAACTCTTGTATTTCTGCCTGTAGCAGCTCCTCATGCGGTCTCTGCCCTCCGTCTGGCCTACTTAAACAGCTCCCCAGATAATCATAAGATCTCAAGTTTCAAGATCAGTGTTGGCCTCTCCACACACCTCTCATCCCCCTCTTTCCTGTGTTTCCTCATGTCTTCTGTTACACAGAACGTATGTCCAGTCTGTTCTATCTTCACTGCATTAATTTTAACTGTAGTAAATGTGAGTCAGTGCAGCTGTGTACTACTTTAATGTTGATCCATCCTAAATTTGTGGCCGTGTAGAAGGTAATACTATCAGATGATGAAGCAGGAGGGTAGTGGAGAAAAATAGGTGCTCTAAGATCCTCCTCTAAGTGATGCTATCCAGCATCTAGACTAGACATGAGATGGATAATTAATTTACCCATAGGCGCATTCATGCCATTCTGAGGAGCTTTACAGAAATAACTTGGATCCTCGTTATATAAAATGTAGTGAAATTTAATAGATTTATGTGAAGCTGAATCCATGGATAGAAAAAAGAAAAGATGATTTGTTCCAATTAACAGGGACTTTTATACTCCAAAAGTGTGTGCAACTGCAGGACAAATTTGTTATTTATGAAACTAACTCCAGTTTCAATTTGTGCCAAAAATAAATAAATTCTATTAACTTAACTCATAGTTTTAGAAAAATGTCATAGTCAGACGTCTTAATTCAGGCAAAGCAAGTTTATTTGCATAGTTGTTCTTGGTTCAACTCAACTGCTTTAGCTATTTTGAAAACGGTTCATTTCTCACCTAAGAAACTTCTTCAGTTCTAATAAATGGTGGGGGAAACTGGACTTATAAATCTGCAGGGGGAGTGGCCTGAGTGGGTGTTACTCCCAACTTCAGTTAAGTTAGGACAATGACATACCAACTCGACTGCTGACTGTCGCCAGAAAAGGTAGTTCGACTGATCAGTCGGCGGCTGTCTCCCAGACACGGTCAAACGTGTGAAAAACACACCAAATCAACTACCGACTTGAATGTACATTCTGCGCTTCCACGAGACGTAAATCCAAAAATTTTGTAATATTTTCTAAATGTGGAAAAAACAGAAGTGCGTAATGTCAGTTTTTCCATTAACTCACAAATGCAATGATTTATTTATTATCGTGAGATGACAGGAGAAGTCATTCCATAAGCATGGCGGTGAACAGAAATTTGTTGGTTTACAGATATATTCATTATTATTATATATTACCCTCCCTCCCGTACTAAATGAAAAAATTATTGGGTTTCCTGTAAAGCTGCACGATATATTGTTTGAGTATCATCATCGTGATGTACGTGTGCGCAATACTCACATCGCAGCTCCTGCGACGTTGGAGGCAAATGAGCTCAATGTGTTCTCCTTTAATTTCAAGGGTACTTGACACACACTGCATGCAGCGATCCACCAATCACATTCATTCTTAATCAGTTTACCTAAGCAGACCGCTCCCCTGCATATGGAGTGAGTCGCTGGTAACAACGCAGTGTTTCCGCTGATAAGGTTTTGCTGTGGCGCAGCGCCACGTCCTGCCCCCTCAAATGAAAAGGAAGGAAGCTGCAGGAGCTATGGAAAAGATAAATGAGCAATAAGTTTCACTTTAACTTCTGTGGGCTGAACGGAATGGACCGCACTGTACCTCCATACTATTATAAGTCGGACAGAAGCCAGTCGACCCTCCCCGAACCTACCGACTGAAACGCGCACACGCACCCCCCAAAAGCCGAAATGCACGAGTCCCCCACATTATACACTGCCACACCAACAGATCAATTCCACAGAAAACACATTGAAAAATGAGCAATGAACAAGAGAACATCCAAAAAAAGCCAGAAAATGAAGACTTGGTGCCAAAAAGAAAAGCAACATCAGTTATCTAGAATAATTTTGGCTACAAAAAGGATGATATTGAAACACATGTTCTGTGTCAATAGTGTCTTGCACCTGTTGCCACAACAAGAGAAAACACAACTAATTTCTTTGGCCATTTACGTCAGCACCACACAGCTATTATATCCCCCTGAATATTTTTTTTCAATATATATTGCAGGGATTTAAAAAAAATGCAGTGTCACTTTTTTCCAATATCGTGCAGCCCTAGTTTCCTGGTGTGTCCACACATACCATGACATGTTTCTTTTTAAAACTCTAGTTGTGAAAAAAGGTCTTTCCATTGCAGTTTTGCATAATATACCATTTGCACTATGCCTGAAAAACCACCTCTTGCCAGTGCAAAAACATTTAAAAATTGAAGATTTGAAAAATGAGACTTTTGGTGAAATTGTCATTTTTCTATTAGATAATTTTTTAAGTGCAAGTTATATTCGCGTAATTTGAGGGTTAATGGAAAAGTGAATATTGTTGTCAGCAGAGAGTTTTGTGTAGTCAAGAAGGGTTGTTGTTGTACTTGTTGAATGGATGGCTAGAAATAAAGAAGATACTGGCCTTGTCAGCTCTCTGGCTTCTTCTGAGAACTGAGGAGAAATTACACTATGCTAACAATGTTAACAGTGCTCACTTCATGGAATGAATGAAGTGGATAGGCAACACTGAGTAGCACTCATCCAGATACAATGCAAGCAGTTCATGGCCTATTATAGTTGACAAAAATAGTGTTAAGTACCTTGGCATAGCTCTATTCACATGTAAACTGCTTATCCACTGATTCACTAGTCAAAGGCTACCCCTCCTCCAATCAGGTTAGTCCGAGTGAACGATGGGTAGTGACTGGTGACGGCATTAATGACGGCCGATTGAACTGAACACGCCAAGCAGACTCATGTCACCAACCTCAGACTGCCCGATGACGTCTGACCGCTGAAAATCAGGTTGGTGTGTTAGGGTCGTAAAAGGTGGAGGGTATCTCTTTGGGAAGGGTCGTTAGTGTGCCTTGTCTGGGATTTTCAGGGTCGTTGACCAGATGGATGAGTCACTGTACAAATGCTCCAGAGGGGGGTTTGTTTGGTTTCAGGTGAGGATGGTGGAACAGAGGTAGTGGTCTGAGACAGTACTTATCAAAAACCTGTAACACCATTTTATAGTTTTCAACCAACAACATTCCACACCTGGACTCACCTGCAACGAAACATACCCGCCTTAAAGGATTTGGACAGTGACCCACCCATCTGGTCAATGACCTTGAAAGTCACACACAATACCCACTAAGGGTTAGGGTTAACTTAAGTTGGGAGTAACACCCACACAGACCACTCCCCCTGCAGGTTTATAAGTCCAATTTCCCCCACCAGTTGCGAGAACTGAAGAAGCCTCTTGGATGAGAAGTGAAACGTTTTCAAAAGAGCTAAACCAGTCCAGTTGAACTGAGAAGAACTACCAAGAAGAATCATGACCTGGGCAAATGAAAACCTACAGACATTTATTTGTATTCCATGAATCAAACACAAAGTAATTTCAAGTACTTTACACAAAGAAAAATTATAAATACATAAATAAGAATAAAGACAAATAGAAAAATTCTGAGTTTTAAATAGAATTTGAATACAATTAAAGTAGTAAACTCATAAGGCCCAAACAGCACCCAAATGCATCCACTATTATTATTAATGACTACTGGTGCACTAATCTTGTCAGTACATGCAATTTTTCACCTTTTCATGGTCATCAGATTTTCACTTCTCTACACTTCACTTCAGTTTTATTTGTAGATCCCTATATCACAACAAGATTGTCTCACAGGGCTTCACAGAATTTGTTGGATAGAAACAAACAACAGTCAGATAATCACAAACGACAGTCAAATAAATGCAGAGGGGTGGGGACACATGAGGGGGTCCATCTAGTCAGATGAGATAGGTAAGGGGGATATGACCCACTGGGATGTTCAGAGGCTCCATAGTAAACATGGAAACACCAACACCTTCTACAACATTGATTCACCAGTAAAACCCATGGAGTTTGAAAAAATACAGTGGATGGAGATGCTTGTTTTTATGTTCAATTATTCATATCTTTGCTGAAAAAGTAACTTTTTCTTCAGTGTTCTCTGTTTTTATATAATAACCTTTGAATTTACTTTGAGCTTTTACTCTTCGAACTCCATGATCACTGATTTAGGAATAAAGGAAAAAAACCTGATTTACACTGAAAAATGCAAAATACAGAGGATAATATAATAAATGGTGATAAATCACATAAGAAAGATTAAATTTAGAGAAAAAAAGTTGGAAGTCAACACAAAAGTAGCTCTGGATTTTTAAGAATGAAAGTTAAAAGAGAAGAGTGTAGATAAAGCTATTTCAGTTGACATATACAGAGCTAAGAAAAATGTTTTCAGCTTGGACTTAAACATTGTCTAATATCATCACAGAGACTATTTCAGATTTTTGGCAGCATAAAACTGAAACGCTGCCTCTCCCTCTTTAGTCCTGACTCTTGGCAGAAACTTCACAAGTCCCTGAAATTCTCAGAGTCCAAGATGTTTCACAAGGCACCAGCATGTCAGAAGCATTTCAGTAAACTCAGTAAGTCATTTGAAAATGAAACCAAACAATACATAAAACGATCTATTCCTCACAAAACAAATCACAACAAAAATGGTATGCACTGTCCTTTACCATCGTTATCTGGATTTACTTTTTATATGCAAGCACAGTGTCCCTCTTGACACCGAATTTATGATAAAGATGTATTTGTCTAGAACTCCAGTTGTCTGTTGACCTTTGTGAACTCGATTCTTAACCTATCAACTGTCTCAGTTGCTGCACTACACTGATTTCTGCACTGAAGTGTCAGATTGGATATTCTGCAAAACTCCTCATACTGATGCTTCTGCCGTTGTAACAGTAGTCAACAGTCAGAGGTGCATACAAATGCACCGAGCTAATGTCTGACTCCCATCGACTCCAACACAAACTTCCCATAAGCACATTAGCCTGTTCAGATCTGACACACTGAACCTTTAATATAACCTCACATTCTTCCTTCCACTTTCAATATTTTAATGTGACCTTCTAACATCTGAGGAAACTGTATTCTGTAGAGATAAACTTGTTTTGCAAAGCAAGCCCTGCACCATTAAAATTTTAAGTGCTTCATATCAAAATATGTATGCAGAATGAGTCCAGCTCACCATGGGTGTTCATATGTGGTTTTCATGCCTGAAGAAATCTTACCACACCAAGAAAGCAATGGGCTTCTTCAGATGAAAAAAACACCTGATACCTAATCCAGGGTGGGTTGATGTTTTACTAGAGATTTTGTCTCTTGGAAAATAAAATATATAAAGGCCCAGGAGGGAGATTGTTTATTCATATTAAACTCTGATCATACTTTATTTTTCCTGTTGACAATAAATCTGATATAAAAACTATGAACAAACAGCAAATTTATCTCACTATCACACATTGCCTTCGTAGCCTTTTAACTCATTTATGTCCACAAATTATTAACACACAGCAGCATGAGATGACACGGTCTGCCATTACTGTCCACACACACAGTACTTTATTTCCTAATTAGTCCCATGCAGACTTGTCGTAACCCTTATGTCCTCCTTGGGCATTTTTGTATATTTTTCCTAAAGTTTTTTTGTTGTTGTTGATTTTGTTTTGTTTTTTAATTTTGGCTGTTTTGTAGCGTGTGGCATACATTTTGACAAGAACTTTCCTTTGTAGTTAGATTTTGGAAATCAAGTGTCTTTTACTCTTACATGTCTTTTATACTGTGTTGATGTATTTTGAACCCCCTGGACACCTTTGTAGGAAAAATGTATGCACACAATTAATCTAAAGAATTGAAATTGAATACGTATTCAAAACATTCTAAAATGGTAAATGGACTGAGCTTATATGGAGCATTTTATGCACCTTATGGTGGCCAAAGTGCTTTACACTTCCTCACATTCACTCATTCACACACACAGTAGACAGCTGCTGCCCGACGCTACTGGGAGCAAAAAGGGGGTTCAGTGTCTTGCCCAAGGACACTTTGACAGTCAGAGCCAGGATTCAAACTGCTAAACTTTTGGTCACTGGATGACCTTTTGGACATTGGCTCTACCAACTGAGCCACAGCTGCCCAAAAAAAACTGCCACACGTTCTGAAACTTTTCAGGCGAGTTATGGACTGAGCTTCGAATCTTTTCAAGAAGCTGGAGATATGACATAATGTCACACACCCACCATGAGTGTTGTGGGGGTGAAGGGGATTTCCAATTTTTAAGAATTAAGCGGCGAGCTAATAATGATGAAAATGAGTGATTAATTGTGACTTCTTGAGACTCTACCATAAATATATATGTGTATTTATATATATATATATATATATATGTGTGTGTGTGTGTGTGTGCGTGCGTGCGTGCGTGCGTGTGTGTGTGTGTGTGTATGTATGTATAATAAATGAGCAGGTTTTTGCGTTGTTTTTTACAGATGTAAGAAAATGTGTTAAAAAATTTCTGACCACAATAAATTTAGCTTGGACATAACGAGAACAAATGTGTCAAAGAGGCAGGATCTTGATGACAGTGCGTGCAATTTGAATCTATAATAGGCCAGTTTAATTCTGAAAAGGTACAACCAATTGAATACTATAAATTACAACAATCTGTGTCTGACACAAACACATGATGTGTACATTATGCGAACACCCTTTTGCATTTTCTTTAGCTAATTCTATATTTAAATCCTCCTCCCACTGACTCTTGAGCGGGAGCAGAGAAGGGCATTTTATGGACTGAATGACAGTATAAAGGGGGGACACATCACCCAATTTATGAGGCTTAATATCTAGATATTCATCAAGGGGACAAGTAACTGGTTTAGAGGGATATGATGGAGATTTTTTATGAATGAAGTTTTCAGACTTGAAGATATCTGAAAAAATTTGAATTTGACTAGGTAATCAAATGAAGCAAATGTACCATTCACAAACAAATCCCCCACACTTTGTATGCCTGTTTTGGCCCAGGTATGAAAAGCTGTATCTATTACGGATGGTTTAAAGAGAAAATTTAAGCTAAAGGCATTGACATGAAAGCTTTAATATGTCCAAAATGTTTGTAAAATTGGTCTATATGTGCAGGCTTCCTCTCACAATAAGATTGTTGGTATATGAAGCTAGTGCCAATGGTAGTGGAGTACACAACATTGAAGCCAGAGAAGTTTAAAGGAAGTTGTTCCATAAGAGCCCAATTTGGGTCAGTTCCATTCAAAGAGGTTCTGTACCAAATAACCAATTTGAATATATTTGTGTAGGTAGTTAGGTAGGGCCAGCCCCTCACTCTCTTTACAGCTTTCAAGAGCCGATTTCTGCACCTGAGAAACTGTTTCATTCCAGATAAATATACTAATATGTCTATCTAGTTCTGTAAAGAATGACATGGGAAGGAAAATTGGAACTGTTTGGAATAAATATAACATTTTTGGCAGAATAATCATCTTTTCTGAATTAATACATCCAGTCAGAGACAAAGGTAGAGTAAACCAACGATTAAGATTGTCCTTAATTTGCCCTAAGACGGTTTTAAAGTTATTTTGGAAAAGATCTTTATAGTGAGATGTGACATTTACTCCTAAGTATTTCATAGGACCCATTGTTGTTTTGAATAGGAAAGAGTCAAAAGAGAGTTTTCCAGCAGAGTCATTTATTGGAAAAAAATATGCTCTTAGTAAGATTGATCTTATCACCAGATGATTCACCAAATTGAGAAATGATGTCCAGACATTTGGGATTAAATGAATTGGATCCCATATAAGCAGCAGCATGTCATCTGCATACAGTGAAACTTTATGGACAAGACCAGCCTCTACTTATACTGTGTATGTCCATGTTGGATCGCAGGGCAGTGGTGAGTGGTTCAATGGCTAAATCAAAGAGAAGAGGTGACAGTGGACAGCCCAGTCTCATGCCTCTTTGAAGGATAAAATATTGAGAGTTAAAATGATTAGTCCTAACTCTACCATAAGGTGAGGCTAAGGCCCTGTCCCAAAGTTCCCCCTGGGCCCTACATTTCGTCCCTACCCCTTCATTTGGAGGAAAGTTTCGGAGGGGTGATGTGTTCCATTTCCCTTTAGCATCGAAGCATTGAAATGAAGTCAGCTTGGATGCAGACTCACTGCTTTTTCTTCAAATGGAGGGGAAAAATTTGCCACTTTGCTCCGCCCACAGTGCTTTATGAACGCTCCCCTTTTTCCAGCATAAACATGTTTAACATATGGTAAACATGTCAACAGGAGCTGGAAAGGAATCGCACAAATGTAATACCGCTTTTCCACTGGTACCGACTCGGCTCGGCTCCGTATTTCTGGAGCGTTTCCATTCCAAGATAGTACTGACTTTACCTGAACGTCAAAGCGGGTACTTCCGTGTTTTCTGCTCAGGGAATTGTTGATAAACTCGCTCGTCTCGTCTGAATTTTTATGTTGGCTGCCAAGACTGAATCTCCCAGACCAACCACGGTGTAGTTTTGGGCTGTCATCATGTGGATTCATGTACTGCTATATTTACTGTCAACTTCCGCATATACACAACCTCACTTATTGATGACGTCAGTGTCCCATTGTGTCTGTAGAAATTCCTACCACTTGCGACTCCGTTCAAAGTGCACTTCAAAAACAAGTGGACTCCAAAACGAGTGCTATTGGCCAAGGGGGGACTTTGGAACGGGGCCCAAGTCTCAATCAAACAAAGTCTCAATCAGACAAAGCCTCAATCTGTGAAGCAAAGATTGAACCAAAGCCAAATTAGTTCAAAGTCTTAAATAGATGTCTGTATTCAATTTGATTGAAGGCTTTATGCGCATCCAATGAATATACTATATCAGGTTACTATGGTGATTGGATGACGGCTCACACGGTTGTGACATAGAATCTGTGAGGCGGCAAGGCGGTAGATTAAAACAAGGCACACTCTCAAATCATTCATGCACTGAGCTATTTAACTGTTTTCTTTTGCCGATCTAAACCTAAAAGTAGAGAAAGAGTGTCCCTAATTCCTCGCTCTGGAGCACAGCGAGGAGGATCTGACCAGTCTGACAGAGTTTATCAACCGGTGCTACAAGGTCATTGTGATGGGCAAAACTAGTGATGTTAGGAGATGTGCCAAGGCTTCAAAGCATGTGCCGAGTAATGGAGGGGGTGTTTCTTCGAAGCACATATCAAAGCTTGCTTCATTTAGGGGTGGAGTCAAAAATTATGACGTCTGAAGCCTTGCTGCCCGGATGAACCACATGACTGCTTCGAAAAGTGGTTCAGATTTTGCCACATGGTTTAACAGCAATATAGACTCATAGGGTCCATTCAAAATCTGGGTTTTTAATTTAGAGTTGCAGTGAGTGCAGAGTTTGGATCATTTGGATACTAGAGTTTAGATAGATTTTTTAGTTTGGAGATAGTTTAGCGAGCTTTGAGAGAGAAAAATTAATGTATCCTAATTGATATAATCTTGATGTTGTGTTTTTGTACATGCCAGCATCTTCTGTACCATGTGAAAGGGTGTTTTCAAAGGCTGGAGAGGTTATGTCAAAAAAAAAAAGGGAATCACTTCAAACCAAAACCTGTTGAGAAACTGTTATTTCTGATTAAAAATGAATACAATCTCCCCTGTCCTGTACATAATTATTCAAATTACACAAGTGTATTCAGTGCCCTCTTCTTAGTTCCACAAGCACTTTCATTGTCCTCTGCCTGTTTTAAGTCCATGCCATCTTCCTTAAGTGACAGAAAAACTTTTCACAACATCCCATATATGATACTGCCATTTGGATGAAATTTACACACAGAAAATACATTAAAAGATATTTTATTATATACCATATCTGATAATTTATGTAAAAAAAAAATTGGTCAAACATTTTGATATTGATTATCATTTTCAAGAGCCATAAAATTCAATGCATCACGCGTGTGGTTCAGATACCGCTGCCTGTGATTATACACCTGGCCACCTGGTGGTATTGTGTGCACATGAAGCTTTGAGAAATGAACCCTTTATTGAACCAGTTGGTTCAAATGGTTTGAAGCCTCATCAGGCTTCATCTCACCATCACCAGGTCAAACCAACACCTGGACTCCCAAAGCAGCAACCAAAAGATGCAGAAAGGAGGACTCACCGGAAGTGGCTTCAACACCGGAGAAAGATTTGCCAACCATTCTGATGACAATCGACAACAAGCCTTGACATCCATTTGTGTCTACTTGAACTCATGCTCATGGAGTTTCAAGCACTGCAGGAGTCACTGGAGTTCATCCGGCAGCAGGTGCAGTCCTTAGCAGAGGAAAACACTTTGCTTTGATGGTTGAAATCCCTAATGGAGGGAATGACCTGGCTCTCAGAGGAGAATAAGAAAATGAAGGAGAAGATCCTCGATCTTCAGGCTCCGTAGCTTGAGGGATAACCTGGTGTTCACGGGTGTACCAGAAGAAGAGGAAGAGGATCCCGAAGCAACAGTGAAGAGCTTCATCAAAACACACCTGAAGCTACTGGAGGACACATTGAAAAACATCTCCTTCCACCACGTCCACCATTTAAGAGGGAAAAGACCCGACACCCACTGGCCCAGACTGATCATTGTGAAATTCATCAGTTTGAAACAGAAAGAACAGGTGAAGTCCCAGGGCTGAGAGCTGAGAGGGAAGGACTTCAGGGTCTACGATCAATTTCCAAAGGAGATTGTGGACCGACGTTGGGTTCTGTTTCCGGTCCGCCACAAACTCAGGACCGAAGGCTGCCGAGCGGTCATTGCTGTGGATAAGTTATTCCTCAATGGTCAGTTGTACTGGGACCAGAACATTACTCCTTGGCTTTACTAATCCTCATGTACAAACAGACTAAGAGACAATAAAGTACAGACATGTCACTAATTCACTACTCATCTCCACATCTCATGTGCACAAAGGCAATGTGTTTTTTTTTTCCCTTTTTATTATCTATTTCTTTCATTCTCACTGGCCTTTATTTTCACTTTTCCTTTCCCTCACACTTTACTGTTTAACGGCCACATACATTATGCCTATATTAACCAGAACAGAGGTAGTTTCATGTTAGAACACATACAGACGCATGATAGCACATATCCACAATCCACACAACACACACATTTAAGGCATGGCCCAAATACGCACTCATATGTGGGGTCAGAATCGGTCCGGTGCCGTACGGAGTGTTTTTTCCTGGAGGCTGATCTAGTTCACGGAAGTCTCTGTTTTAAGTAGTTGATTGGTGTGTAAAAGAAAATGAGAAGTATTGGAGCTACAACGGAGCAACATGAAAATCTCTTATAAAAACAGAAATCTGAAATGCTGGATTTATTTATTTATTAAAATGGCAATACACAGCAATCCTGCAAAAGTGTAGTAGTCTAAGACAAAAAGCCTAAAATCTCAATTTATACAATTTCTGAGAGCATTACTCATTTAAGAAAAAAATAAAAATAACATAAAACACACCTCACCAAAACATAACAGAGATAAGCCAGTCAATAAGCTCTACAACCATTGGAGATAATCCACTTTACAGAAATGCAGCAATTTTTGTTGCTGAGTGAATTCTCCTCATGAGTTTTACAAAGAGACGCAAAATAACAGGTAAATTAATCAGTGACTTGCTCACACTGATCTCTGTATTACCTCCGTTAAACTAGACTGAATGTCTTCATAATTTTCACAAACTCAAAACATTTTTCAATGATTATTGTTCTCTAATTTTGCATAAATATAGTGTATGCTTTACAACTGTTAACAGTACAGATACACAATATAAATCCTGTGAAGCCAGTGTGTTAGTGAAGGGCTCCACTTCCATTTTCAGTAGAATTCGCACAACTGCTAAGACTGTTGACAAAGGAGGGTTTTGAGGAAAAAATAAACTTTAGGTTTAATAGGTGTAAAAAAAAAAAAAAGTCATGATAGTATTAACGAATCAGACCAAACTAGCCGTCGGAAGTGACGGTTAGGGGTATATCCCTGAACGCCCCCAATCCTTAACCAGACAGCTATGATGTCATGATGCGAGGCATCCCCAGGTCATGACCTTTCATTTGCACTTGATTTGAAGTCAATCAGACAACTAGTTCCAGAGAAATGAACAAGAGTGTTTAGTGATTTTGAACTTTTGAGCGGCCCCTTGTGGGCAATCTAGAAATGGTAAATTGTCCAAAATCAAATCAGTTCTTCCTCTCCATGATTTTCATTGATGTGGAAAATATGGAATTTCTAAACCTAATATTTTTCAAGTTATTGCATTAACACAAAGGATATCCGGCAGAAGCGGTGACACATAATATCCCAGAAACTCCGTTTGTAGATATAAATATATGATTGAAAAGTCTATCGGGGGGGCGCTGTTGAGCATGCCTTGCGAGTAGACGTGTCTACCGGAGCTCCTGCAAAATTATCATAAAAACTAATATTGTGAGCCTTACAATAATTTAAACACACGGTTTAATCGATAGTAATAGTATTTCTACTATGTCGA
>JAPTYQ010000018.1:22077761-22088083 GCA_029814465.1 Ostorhinchus cyanosoma | reverse complement strand
ATATCACTATCTTATACTTAGTGTATTTACTATCCATCTTACTTATATGTCAAACTATACAATGGAGCACCTGTTTTGTTTTTTTTTTTTGTTTTTTTTTTCTTTGCTGAATTTTGTCTGTGTTTGTGTCTTGGGATTTTTTTGTTTCTTCTTGTCTGTCCTGAGTGACATCAGGTGTGGTCATTTGTTTTGTCCACCAAGCATTGTAAAATCATTACTTGCATTGTATATTTAATGACAGAAATACCACAAATAAAGTGTTAAAAAAAAAAAGAAAAGTCTATCAGAAATGCACGACTTGCAGTGGGCCTCTCAGAGATCCCAGGAACATTTTCTGGGAGTTTTCGATTTGACCTTTCATTCTGTTAAGGATGAGTTGAACTATTGAACACACAAAAAGAGAAAACATATTTGCAGGTCTTTGGTTTGGAGACTCAAAGCCATCAGTGTTGACATTCTTTGAACCAATATATGAATTTCCGTGTAGTTTGCAGGAGCTCAAGAAACTTTCATAAATAAAAGGCCTATACCATTACTTGAATGTGTGATTTACCTGCTAAAGTGTTAGCAATGCTGTTCAATTCAGCGGACAGTTTGGATGTCTGAAGTGTGAACAGCGAGGTCAGAGACAGGAGAGAGAGGACACCATCACCGTACAGAATTGTTAAAATAAAATAAAATAAAACACAATTAAAATGAACATATATATATATATATATAAAACCCATGGGTACATAAAATGGCAGAATTGGAATTTTGGAATTATGGGATAGAGTAGGTCTGTCTGAATAAATAAGTTTTAAGCTGAGATTTGAAAGTGGTAACAGTCTGAAGTCTTCATGTGTTCTGGGAGGGCATTCCAAAGGTGGGGGGCTGAGCGGGGATATTACCTTTTTGATCTTACTGCTGCCGCCGGCTCCGCCACCGCCAGATATCCTTCGTGTTAATGCGATAATTTGAAAAACGTTGGGTTTAGAAAGTCCATATCAATGAATATCATGGAGAGGAAGAACTGATTCGATTTTGGAAAATTTACCATTTCTAGATCACCCACAACGGGCGGCTCAAAAGTTTAAAGTCACTAACACTCTTTTGTTCATATCTCTGGAACTATTTGTCTGATTGACTTCAAATCAAGTGATAATGAAAGGACCTGACCTGGGGACGCCTCACATCATGATATCAATAAAGATTGGGGGCATTCAGGGATATACCCCAAGCCGTTCGCTTCTGATGGCATAAGCCTAATTTTCAACATATTAGAGATGATACCTGGACGTTGATGTTGTGAAAGGACTTACTATTAACATAGTCCCCTTTGATGTGTGAATGTATGTTCCATCTACACACACCACAAGCACAAGACCAGCAAAATGAAGATAATCCCCGATCTCAGCCTGAGTTTGCAGCAGAATGTCTGTAACATTATTTGAAATATAATTTAGGATTTAATATAGAATGTAAGATTGAAATGATAATAATAAACTTTATTAGGAATAAAATATGAAGGTGAACAAAAGGAACAAAGAAATTTAAACAGAACACTCAAAAATGTTGAAGGTAATAACCAAAAAAGACAAAAAGTCACACACTGTTCATTGTGGCACTTTATGTCTGAAATGGAGTAGGAAGAAGCTGAGCTTATATTGTCGTACGCCAAATTGTTAGAAATAGATACATAGATATTCATCATAGCACATGTATTTGCAGCCAGAAAATGTTCTCCCAACGTAAAGCACAAAGCATTGGAGAGTGAACTGTGCTTCTAAATCTATGGGATCACGTTCGTGCAGATAATCCATTGTCTAACAGCGTGTTTGACATGGAGGAGACAGGTGAAACTCTTATAGAAAACCTGCCAGCGAGCAGGTTATAGTCATGGAGTAAGTTACCAGGGTGACAGACTCAGGGATTGACTTACTTCTCTTTCTGGAATGGAAAACCCTGAGTTTTCCTCATCTCAGAATTAACATACTCTGAGTTTTCACATAACCCGCTTTCTGGAACAAGCCCCTGTACTACAGCCACTTCCTGCTCCTTAGTGAAGCCATCTTCACTCTTCTTATGGACTCAATAACCAATGCACAGAAGGACCCTGCTGAAAAACTTCTTAAATGAGTGGACATGATAGTGAACAGCCAATGTGCACTTGCTTGCCCACTAAGCAGATAGTGTGGATACACTCTTGCTTTCACTCTAAAGACAAAAATGGACATCAAGACTTCATTTTACACTTGGGATCCAGAATATACCTGTTCAGATGGTTAATGCTGTAAAGATCATACGATCACTCTCTAGCATCACACAAAACATGAAATTTGACACTGTATCTACAGAGATTTTGGCCAGAATGACAAGTGGTGGTAGTTTTCAAGCAATTAATGTCATAGAAATGATTGGGACATAATTCAATCAATTTCTTGCAACTGATATGTGTCTTTTGGAACATTTTGCTGGCTGGAGTTTATATAATATTGTTGTTAAGGCTTTCAACAGAGCTCAAATAGGGGAAAACTATTAAACCAAGCATTATGTTAAAGCTAAACAAATGAACAATACTATGAAGAAGGGATGCAGCTCGGTCAGCTCTGTGTCCCCGAGTCCATAAAACTCATCCAGTTGTCATTGTATCACTTCATGTGTGATGATACAATATAGTAGAAGAGGATGGAGCTGATAAATGAAGTTACAAGAATTAAACACATAAGAAAATAAGGAGGTTTGGTGCAAGTGAATGTTAGCATCTTAGCTGATTAGCGCCCCCTGCATCTGCTTAACAGGATCTTCATGTGTTTTGATATAGCATAAGGAAAAGGAAGGGAAAATGAAAAAGATATTATTTACTGAGTGGTCTTTGAAAGCTGTGATGTTCGTCCGACCTCTCTCTTCCCCTCTATTTACACACAAATGCGAAAAAGGAGATTTGCCAAAATCTCCACTTTGGCCAGAGGTTTTAGGAACCATCTTTTTTGGTATCCATTGTTGTTGAGTAAACGATAGGCACAAATGCAGAGAAAAATCGCCATTTTGTCAGAGACCCAGCTACCTGCAAACATAGCCTAAATTTTACGGGTGTGGAATTCCCCATGGATCATGATATAGACCATAGAATTGGTCTTTGGTCTGACCAAAAAAAGGAGGATCAAACTGAACTACAACCAAAGCTATCAGTTAATTTTGTAAATGATTAATCTATGGACTATTTTATTTGTTTTGATTAAACAATTACTTGAATATGTGAAAAAAGTGTAAAAATGTGGAAGAGACATGTCTGAAAATGACAACTTGTTCTTCATTCCAGAACCAGCTGAGGCAACAAAAAGTATAAAAAAAGGATATATAAAAAATATCTATGTAGAAATAACATCAATTACAAGAGTATACATGTTTATATAAAATATCCATTGGTATAAACAACAAGAAAGTCAAATGACATCTACAAACAATATGTGCACGACAGTCTTCAGCACATTTGTATCCAACTTACTAATAACTTAAGATGGAACCAACACACAACTGAAAAAAATTAAGACAAATATTTTTAATGTTTGGTGAAAGCCTTGTCCTTTTCCCTTCTGAGCTATGCTCCATGTTGCTTGTATTGATCCTGGCATCATGTGCATCACAATAAGTGTCCGTGTGAAACACAACAGTGGAACCAATGTTTAGCAGCAGTAAAATTGAATTTAATCAAATTAAAATTGTAATTGAATAAAGTTTTTAATTGATTTGGGTCAATTAGTTAATTAATTGTTTCAGATTGACCTTCGGCTAATGAAGAACAGAGTAGATATTTCAGATGCAGACAGCAGCAGTTTGCTGTTCATCATGATGCACTTGTTTAATTGCTTTCTGACTGTAATATAACCATCTGATGGTGTACGTTTCAGCTTGATACTATACTGAACAATCCGGAAAGTCTTTATTGTGAGAAGAGACTTTCTGGATAGTTCAAACTTTAAGACCAATTATTCAAAATTACACAACTCTATAGATGACCAAAGAAAAACAGGCCAACAGACATGCAGTGTTGCACATTAGTCCACAGTAGTCCACTCCTCAACTCAGTGTGAAAGCAACCCAATATATAAAGAAAAAAGAAGCCCTTAATTCAGACTCAGACTCTTTCATCTAAACCAGACATCCAAAGCGCTGTAATCAAACCCTCCGCTCATAGAGGAGCTGGAGAACGTCTTATTTGCTTACCACAGTTTAGCTCTGCAAATACACAATCAATACATGATTAAACTTGGTGAACTGGGTGCATTTTGGTTGTAGACTCAATTTACTTTTTATATCATGGAAAGTGCTTTGTTAATACTCTCCAAATTTCACTGGGTGTTATTCCATCTAAAAAGAGAGGTTTACCGTGCAGGCTGGATTTATGCATCGTGTCTGCGATCAGAGACAACAGGCACTGAAACACAAATGTTTCCCAGTGGAGTGCGTTCCTTCTCTCTTAGCAGTGTTGGTGGCTGTAAAGAACCAGTTGGAGACTGAGTTAAATCATAGAGGAAAAAGAAGGCAGCAGTGTTGTGACTTTACAAACAATCGACTGTTTATTAGGCATACTTTATGTACAGCAGACATGGTGTATTTCTGTCTCGGTGAGATTCTGTGTTAGTGTTGCACTTCAACTTGTGTGAGCGGAGCCTTGAGAGCTGACCTGATTTTATTCATATAACAGCTTCAAAGGAAAAGACCAAACAGTAAATTGGACAGACTGTGTATCCCATTCATTTAAATACAGTGTAGACTGAGCAGTCTACACACTATCACATCCAACTTTACCGTTATATGATTCCTGTTCTCAGCAGTCCTCCTGCTTTGTAATATTAAAAAAATATAATACAACATATTTTTCCAAAGCTACAATATGTAGAAATCAGGAGGGGGGAGATAGAATTTGAAGATGACAACCTTCAGCCTATATAGTCTGTATGCCTTCTGTTTTGAGCTACAGGCTCATGACATGTCTGATGGACTCTTACATCTGCCTATTTTTATATCCCCATCTCTGAAATGATTCACAATTGACCAGTCTTCTGTCATGAAATCAAATTTCTAAAGCCTGAAAATAGAGGAAGTGCACAAGCATACTTTCACACATGCTAGATTTTAATATAGACTCTTTGGCTTATAACTTGCATATATATATATATATATATATATATGCAAGTTATAAGCCAAAGAGTCTATATTAAAATCTAGCATGTGTGAAAGTATGCTTGTGCACTTCCTCTATTTTCAGGCTTTAGAAATTTGATTTCATGACAGAAGACTGGTCAATTGTGAATCATTTCAGAGATGGGGATATAAAAATAGGCAGATGTAAGAGTCCATCAGACATGTCATGAGCCTGTAGCTCAAAACAGAAGGCATACAGACTATATAGGCTGAAGGTTGTCATCTTCAAATTCTATCTCCCCCCTCCTGATTTCTACATATTGTAGCTTTGGAAAAATATGTTGTATTATATTTTTTTAATATTACAAAGCAGGAGGACTGCTGAGAACAGGAATCATATAACGGTAAAGTTGGATGTGATAGTGTGTAGACTGCTCAGTCTACACTGTATTTAAATGAATGGGATACACAGTCTGTCCAATTTACTGTTTGGTCTTTTCCTTTGAAGCTGTTATATGAATAAAATCAGGTCAGCTCTCAAGGCTCCGCTCACACAAGTTGAAGTGCAACACTAACACAGAATCTCACCGAGACAGAAATACACCATGTCTGCTGTACATAAAGTATGCCTAATAAACAGTCGATTGTTTGTAAAGTCACAACACTGCTGCCTTCTTTTTCCTCTATGATTTAACTCAGTCTCCAACTGGTTCTTTACAGCCACCAACACTGCTAAGAGAGAAGGAACGCACTCCACTGGGAAACATTTGTGTTTCAGTGCCTGTTGTCTCTGATCGCAGACACGATGCATAAATCCAGCCTGCACGGTAAACCTCTCTTTTTAGATGGAATAACACCCAGTGAAATTTGGAGAGTATTAACAAAGCACTTTCCATGATATAAAAAGTAAATTGAGTCTACAACCAAAATGCACCCAGTTCACCAAGTTTAATCATGTATTGATTGTGTATTTGCAGAGCTAAACTGTGGTAAGCAAATAAGACGTTCTCCAGCTCCTCTATGAGCGGAGGGTTTGATTACAGCGCTTTGGATGTCTGGTTTAGATGAAAGAGTCTGAGTCTGAATTAAGGGCTTCTTTTTTCTTTATATATTGGGTTGCTTTCACACTGAGTTGAGGAGTGGACTACTGTGGACTAATGTGCAACACTGCATGTCTGTTGGCCTGTTTTTCTTTGGTCATCTATAGAGTTGTGTAATTTTGAATAATTGGTCTTAAAGTTTGAACTATCCAGAAAGTCTCTTCTCACAATAAAGACTTTCCGGATTGTTCAGTATAGTATCAAGCTGAAACGTACACCATCAGATGGTTATATTACAGTCAGAAAGCAATTAAACAAGTGCATCATGATGAACAGCAAACTGCTGCTGTCTGCATCTGAAATATCTACTCTGTTCTTCATTAGCCGAAGGTCAATCTGAAACAATTAATTAACTAATTGACCCAAATCAATTAAAAACTTTATTCAATTACAATTTTAATTTGATTAAATTCAATTTTACTGCTGCTAAACATTGGTTCCACTGTTGTGTTTCACACGGACACTTATTGTGATGCACATGATGCCAGGATCAATACAAGCAACATGGAGCATAGCTCAGAAGGGAAAAGGACAAGGCTTTCACCAAACATTAAAAATATTTGTCTTAATTTTTTTCAGTTGTGTGTTGGTTCCATCTTAAGTTATTAGTAAGTTGGATACAAATGTGCTGAAGACTGTCGTGCACATATTGTTTGTAGATGTCATTTGACTTTCTTGTTGTTTATACCAATGGATATTTTATATAAACATGTATACTCTTGTAATTGATGTTATTTCTACATAGATATTTTTTATATATCCTTTTTTTATACTTTTTGTTGCCTCAGCTGGTTCTGGAATGAAGAACAAGTTGTCATTTTCAGACATGTCTCTTCCACATTTTTACACTTTTTTCACATATTCAAGTAATTGTTTAATCAAAACAAATAAAATAGTCCATAGATTAATCATTTACAAAATTAACTGATAGCTTTGGTTGTAGTTCAGTTTGATCCTCCTTTTTTTGGTCAGACCAAAGACCAATTCTATGGTCTATATCATGATCCATGGGGAATTCCACACCCGTAAAATTTAGGCTATGTTTGCAGGTAGCTGGGTCTCTGACAAAATGGCGATTTTTCTCTGCATTTGTGCCTATCGTTTACTCAACAACAATGGATACCAAAAAAGATGGTTCCTAAAACCTCTGGCCAAAGTGGAGATTTTGGCAAATCTCCTTTTTCGCATTTGTGTGTAAATAGAGGGGAAGAGAGAGGTCGGACGAACATCACAGCTTTCAAAGACCACTCAGTAAATAATATCTTTTTCATTTTCCCTTCCTTTTCCTTATGCTATATCAAAACACATGAAGATCCTGTTAAGCAGATGCAGGGGGCGCTAATCAGCTAAGATGCTAACATTCACTTGCACCAAACCTCCTTATTTTCTTATGTGTTTAATTCTTGTAACTTCATTTATCAGCTCCATCCTCTTCTACTATATTGTATCATCACACATGAAGTGATACAATGACAACTGGATGAGTTTTATGGACTCGGGGACACAGAGCTGACCGAGCTGCATCCCTTCTTCATAGTATTGTTCATTTGTTTAGCTTTAACATAATGCTTGGTTTAATAGTTTTCCCCTATTTGAGCTCTGTTGAAAGCCTTAACAACAATATTATATAAACTCCAGCCAGCAAAATGTTCCAAAAGACACATATCAGTTGCAAGAAATTGATTGAATTATGTCCCAATCATTTCTATGACATTAATTGCTTGAAAACTACCACCACTTGTCATTCTGGCCAAAATCTCTGTAGATACAGTGTCAAATTTCATGTTTTGTGTGATGCTAGAGAGTGATCGTATGATCTTTACAGCATTAACCATCTGAACAGGTATATTCTGGATCCCAAGTGTAAAATGAAGTCTTGATGTCCATTTTTGTCTTTAGAGTGAAAGCAAGAGTGTATCCACACTATCTGCTTAGTGGGCAAGCAAGTGCACATTGGCTGTTCACTATCATGTCCACTCATTTAAGAAGTTTTTCAGCAGGGTCCTTCTGTGCATTGGTTATTGAGTCCATAAGAAGAGTGAAGATGGCTTCACTAAGGAGCAGGAAGTGGCTGTAGTACAGGGGCTTGTTCCAGAAAGCGGGTTATGTGAAAACTCAGAGTATGTTAATTCTGAGATGAGGAAAACTCAGGGTTTTCCATTCCAGAAAGAGAAGTAAGTCAATCCCTGAGTCTGTCACCCTGGTAACTTACTCCATGACTATAACCTGCTCGCTGGCAGGTTTTCTATAAGAGTTTCACCTGTCTCCTCCATGTCAAACACGCTGTTAGACAATGGATTATCTGCACGAACGTGATCCCATAGATTTAGAAGCACAGTTCACTCTCCAATGCTTTGTGCTTTACGTTGGGAGAACATTTTCTGGCTGCAAATACATGTGCTATGATGAATATCTATGTATCTATTTCTAACAATTTGGCGTACGACAATATAAGCTCAGCTTCTTCCTACTCCATTTCAGACATAAAGTGCCACAATGAACAGTGTGTGACTTTTTGTCTTTTTTGGTTATTACCTTCAACATTTTTGAGTGTTCTGTTTAAATTTCTTTGTTCCTTTTGTTCACCTTCATATTTTATTCCTAATAAAGTTTATTATTATCATTTCAATCTTACATTCTATATTAAATCCTAAATTATATTTCAAATAATGTTACAGACATTCTGCTGCAAACTCAGGCTGAGATCGGGGATTATCTTCATTTTGCTGGTCTTGTGCTTGTGGTGTGTGTAGATGGAACATACATTCACACATCAAAGGGGACTATGTTAATAGTAAGTCCTTTCACAACATCAACGTCCAGGTATCATCTCTAATATGTTGAAAATTAGGCTTATGCCATCAGAAGCGAACGGCTTGGGGTATATCCCTGAATGCCCCCAATCTTTATTGATATCATGATGTGAGGCGTCCCCAGGTCAGGTCCTTTCATTATCACTTGATTTGAAGTCAATCAGACAAATAGTTCCAGAGATATGAACAAAAGAGTGTTAGTGACTTTAAACTTTTGAGCCGCCCGTTGTGGGTGATCTAGAAATGGTAAATTTTCCAAAATCGAATCAGTTCTTCCTCTCCATGATATTCATTGATATGGACTTTCTAAACCCAACGTTTTTCAAATTATCGCATTAACACGAAGGATATCTGGCGGTGGCGGAGCCGGCGGCAGCAGTAAGATCAAAAAGGTAATATCCCCGCTCAGCCCCCCACCTTTGGAATGCCCTCCCAGAACACATGAAGACTTCAGACTGTTACCACTTTCAAATCTCAGCTTAAAACTTATTTATTCAGACAGACCTACTCTATCCCATAATTCCAAAATTCCAATTCTGCCATTTTATGTACCCATGGGTTTTATATATATATATATATATGTTCATTTTAATTGTGTTTTATTTTATTTTATTTTAACAATTCTGTACGGTGATGGTGTCCTCTCTCTCCTGTCTCTGACCTCGCTGTTCACACTTCAGACATCCAAACTGTCCGCTGAATTGAACAGCATTGCTAACACTTTAGCAGGTAAATCACACATTCAAGTAATGGTATAGGCCTTTTATTTATGAAAGTTTCTTGAGCTCCTGCAAACTACACGGAAATTCATATATTGGTTCAAAGAATGTCAACACTGATGGCTTTGAGTCTCCAAACCAAAGACCTGCAAATATGTTTTCTCTTTTTGTGTGTTCAATAGTTCAACTCATCCTTAACAGAATGAAAGGTCAAATCGAAAACTCCCAGAAAATGTTCCTGGGATCTCTGAGAGGCCCACTGCAAGTCGTGCATTTCTGATAGACTTTTCTTTTTTTTTTTAACACTTTATTTGTGGTATTTCTGTCATTAAATATACAATGCAAGTAATGATTTTACAATGCTTGGTGGACAAAACAAATGACCACACCTGATGTCACTCAGGACAGACAAGAAGAAACAAAAAAATCCCAAGACACAAACACAGACAAAATTCAGCAAAGAAAAAAAAAACAAAAAAAAAAAACAAAACAGGTGCTCCATTGTATAGTTTGACATATAAGTAAGATGGATAGTAAATACACTAAGTATAAGATAGTGATAT
>JAPTYQ010000018.1:22067572-22077661 GCA_029814465.1 Ostorhinchus cyanosoma | reverse complement strand
CTATCTCTCTCTCTATCTATCTATCTATCTATCTCTCTATCTCTCTATCTATCTATCGATCTATCTATCTATCTATCTATCGATCGATCTATCGATCGATCGATAGATAGAGACTTAAAATTTTACCAATAGAAGAACTAAGTTTCATCACCATGGCCAAGTTCAAAGTCTAGACAATAAAATATACGACCATCTAAAAATAAATAAACTCTATTATACTGTTACTGATAAGATACACTGATATATAAATATACTAATACTAGTATGTGAACTATGGGGATCCACAGGTTCTAGATGCTGTAGTTTTTATGCTGGGGAGAGTTGACTTTTGAGAAAAGATGTTAGTCTATATTTTATAAGTAATGACATAAAACTTATATAGTAAGCCATCCATTAAAATGTAAACACCAATTAAAATATAGTATTAATCCCTGCAGAGTGACATTGTGA
Source organism: Ostorhinchus cyanosoma (assembly GCA_029814465.1). Classification (NCBI taxonomy): domain Eukaryota; kingdom Metazoa; phylum Chordata; class Actinopteri; order Kurtiformes; family Apogonidae; genus Ostorhinchus; species Ostorhinchus cyanosoma. The sequence goes on along the minus strand of JAPTYQ010000018.1, from coordinate 22,077,211 downwards.
GGTACACACAAAGGCAAGGCAAAGTTTATTTGTATAGCACAATTCATACACAGTGCAATTCAAAGCACACAGACAGGCGTGAGGGGCGAATAGTTTGTAAGATAGGGGTGGCAGGAGTTCTCTATGAGTTATGGGATGTACCTTACCTATCTCTGTCAGGGTTTCCTATAGGATTTTTTGAAACTCTGGATGAGGGCTTTGTGCCGCCCCCACCCAAAACTGCTAATTATTAAGAGAAAACACTAAGTAATTTCAGGAAATGCTTTTATTTTGAAGTCTGTCAAAACAGGAAGTACAATTAGATTATGTTACACTAATACACATTGATGTTTTCACCTTCTATATATCGAGTGCCAGTTACCTGTTTGCGTACTGTAAGCTGCAGCATGTTTTATAATAAACATGCAATTTGAGAAGAAGCCCGTCCTTAAACGCCAAAACTCCACAACCTCTCGGCATGCGTGATGAAGCTGGAAATAATCCTGTTTTTAACTTCATTTCTCATCATGCAGTGTTGTGCTTCTGTGATTGTAAAGCAATTGTATTCCAAAATGACTAATATCTCTGAAAATATTGGTCCAATCTACTTGCCGAGATATTTGATGTGGAGACAGGACTATTCCTCAACTGTAGGTACCAAATTGGCAAGGTAAAAACATCTCAATTTGTCAGAATTGCGCTGACACACACACACAGATGCTCTGAGCCCTTCCAATATTATGATATAGATACATGAATACAACACATTAAAACATTATAATACCCTTCAACAATATCAAACATATATATGAAACATATGCACAGTGTAAAGAGTAACGATTATATAAAAATATAAATACACTTCAGTCAATCACATCTGCACAACTTTGCAGAGGAATAACTATAGAAAATAGATGACAGAGCTTAAAAAGTCCTTTAAAGGGCGTTCGGCATCTCTTTCCCAGTTTGCCCTCAGTATTTACTCTAATTTTAGGCTGAGTGTGTATCTGTAAAATCATTAATTAGTGAATGCTGAACTTACCAATTAAAAATAAATATCATTAGAATATCATTAGTCTTGACATTGTCTGCCTGGTTACTTTTCCATCAATGTTTTCCCTTTCTCTAATGCCACAAGGCTTAACACACACCAGTGTTTGGGATTTAGGGCAGCAATAGATGGATTAGAACGTACACACAGAATACTGAGTGAGGGAGGCTTCACATCCAGCCTGTCTTTCAGGGTGATGTTTCACGTAATTAATCTGCCTGGCTTCGCTAGCCTTATGCCATATTTCAGAACGACACTAATAATGCCTAATTATATGATGTTGTAAAATCTTAGTTGGTGTTCAAACATGTAATTTTGGCAGAGTAATGGTGCATATAATGTATTTTACTTTTAATCACTCTGGGTTTTTCATGAGGAACTGAAGGCGCGCAGCTTTGCATTTCAATAAAGCCACTTGATTAGGGTGTATGCTTGTTGCTGTTGTTGTTTTTCGGCAGATACTGTTTACTCTGAGCTCTGCTTCCCAAAATTCTCCCCTCCGCCCATCTCCTGGAGACAACTCAAAGACCCCCTGCTTGCAGCTCAGCAGAGCAGCTTTATCTGGGTTCTCCGCTCTCCCGTCTTTCCACAAGCCTCGTCTCATTGTGTCACCCCAATGTGTCAGCCACAAACTGCAAGTCACAGCCACAATCTGCATCTCAGGGATGAGAGAGCCATTCATTAGAGCATCACCACCAGCTTTTACAACAAAGGTTCACTGTTTCATTTCCCATCACTTCATATGCATGTAAATTAATACGAAGAAAGAGGCAGGGAAGCGGATGTTCTGCTGACAGCAGTTAAGGGAACTTCTGTGTAGTGCAATGGAGATAATTTTCAAACTTACCTTTTCAAAGGGATACTTTGAAAAGTGTTGTGTGCATGCACAACAACAAGTAGCATGTATTTCCCCTGGATGTGTGAAGCAGGTACAAACTGTAGAGTTGAAATAAAAAAAAAACCTCCAGAGTCACATTGACTCATGTTTTTTAATGACACTTCAACTGTACGATTTCAGATTAATGCTGGTTTAGATCTTGTTGTGTATGAAGATGGAAGATGGAGGACGTACTCAGAATCTTTACTCAAATAAAAGTAGAAATACCACAGCCACACCCACACTACCACAGTATTTACTGTGCCAGAAAAAGACATAGTAGTATGCATAGTGCATCAACTACACTATGTTAAAAATACCAGGATGTCCCTTACATCTGGTTGCATTTTTCATTTTTAAGCCTGCATGCTTTACTGGGTATTCTGGAAACCACAAAAATTGTTTTGTCCCACATTCACTGCATAGCCTTCTGAACATTCTGACATCAAAATGTCATTTTTTTAGTCACAGACCCAGGAAGAAACTGACTTTGTCTGAGTTCTTTCTCTGTCTCAGAAGCATTTTTTCCCTCACCACTGTCACCAAGTGCTTGCTCCTGGAGGATTGGGTTGGATTTCTGTAAATTGGCTTGAGAGTCTGGCTTCGACCTGCTCTTTATGTACAGTGTCATGAGATAACGTTTGTTATGATTTAAGTCAAATTTTATTGAGGTTGATATTCTGTGAGATCAGGAAACACAAACCTCATCTGAAGAAGGTAAAAACAAGAGGGATAGCAAAGTCAATGATAATTATGTTGAAACAATGTGGTTGCTTAGATTTATTAGTGTATTATCATTTTATTTAGTGCTCATTAATGCAATTTCATCGATCTGCATGACATTCTCAACCTTTCTGGCACTTTGGAGACAGGAAGTGAACCATTCCATACAATCAGGGAAGTGTACGGAACTCATCCTAGGTGGATAATATCATGAATGCAAAGGATGTATTTTGTAGAGTCAGCTTTAGCATATAATGGAAATAAAAAGAGAAATATCAAGAAATCAATGTGACACACTGTGTCACACACAGTAATTGAAAAGTAAACTTAAACTGGACCCTTTTTTTTCCTCCTGTTCTCTGTCGAGAGCAGACATGTCTGAACTGTCCTTGCCTCCCTCTTTCCTTCTCTTCTGCTTTTTGCTTGTGTCTCATCTGACTTGACTTTTGGATCCCCCATTTGCTTGAGCTCCAAATGACCAAATTATGGAACTGGTCATGGAACAGTTGTCAAGATTTTTTTTTTCACCCAGAACAGAGTCCCAGGAGAGCCTGCCTGCCCTGATGGAACCCTTCACGGCTGGCTATCATCGATGCTTGGAGACAAGGGGAGGGTAGCATGCTGTCGGTTCTATCAGGGGAGGATGTCATGGATTTTATATCTACTGGATTTTTGACAATGGGACACCTTCTAATTGGCCTTGGAGTTGCCCTGGGGTTGCAGGACAGCAGCACCAAATATTGCTGTCGAATAGAAATTAAGGAGCACTCTGGAGTGGATAGTGACAAAGGGAAGGTTTTTACAGCAGATGTTGACACAGTTAGAGGAGAGCTGCTGACTCACAAAATCAGTGTGTGAGCTGTGGACTCAAATAAAGTTGGATTTCATCACAGGTCAGACTGTGGATGTGCTCTGGCAAATTGCGGGACTGTGAGGAAAATGGATGAACTGTGGAGGATCCTATTTGCTCCTAAGTGTCGAGTAAATGCTGAGGCCAGTTATAACTAAAATCATGTTACAACAAAATTAATGCAAAACTCCCATCACCCCACCCCATCTTTCTCCTGGAGCCCAAATGAGCAGCTGGTCTTTTATCTCCTGTACCTCCCTTGCAGTCAAAACATCTTCCAAGGCCAGGCCACAGGAATGGCAGGACTGATAGGACTGAAGTTTCTGCTTCTCTTATTCTCTTATTCTCACACACACACACACACACACACATGCACGCACGCACGCACACACACACACACACACACACACACACACACACAAACTCAATGACAAAGTTCCAGCACATGACCACTTGTACTGTGTTATATTGTATGTATATGTCTATATATGTGCTTGCATATATCATCAAACTGTAATTTCCCCATTGGGGATTAATAAAGTATTATCCTATCCTATTATCCTATTCTAACCCTCACAGATTTTTAATAAGACTTAAAGCTATTGTACAGAACTTCTGTTGAAACCAAGTCTCTTACTTATTCAAAGGCAGCAAGGCAACATCTGTGTCTTCCCTCAGCCCAGTTTCTTCCTTCAGGACTCTCCACCGAGGAAAAGCGATGCCAATACAAATCCTTGTTTGCCTTCTCTGTCGGTCACTTTCCTTCTTCGCTAATACTCCTTCAGCCAAACGTCCAAGCTTTTTCTTTGTGATAGGATCCACTTCTGAACTGTGTCTCGGCTGTTTCTTTGCCATGTTGCTTAACTTGCTTTCCCTTTCTACCTGTGCTCTGCCTCTTGCTCCCCCTCCCATCTTGTTGCGAGGCAAAATGTGTAATTTCCTGCATGCCAGCGCGGGAATGACGCCGGCTGACAAGAAAAGCAAAAATTATATATATTGAAAAATACCCAGAGATTTTAGAGAAGCCGATCGACTTAATCAGCATTGTGTTATCTCCTCTAGAAGTGGCTAGGATGAAACGGACATGTACGGACATATCGAAGTTCCACACTATAGCTTTAAGTCTTGACGTCGCTAATATCAGAGAACATAATGATACTGTAAGCATGCCATGACTAGGGTTGCCACAATTATCATGATCACAATCACTTTTGAGCCATCTGCAATTATTCTTCAAATTCGTGAAACAGAGATGACTCTGTTTGTATAAATGCAGCACATGTCATATTTCTTCAGTATTTCCATACCACTTTCCACCATTTGAGACATGACTGTCTCTCTTTTAATGATGCTTCCTTCATCCTGAGGTCCTTCAGTTCTCTTGTACCTGTCATCCACAGTCATTTCTTTGCACATTTCAGTAACAGGCTTCATATACTTAAGTTATTTATGTCAGTTCTACCATGTTCCTAACTTTAAAGGAGGAAATGGAGTTTTTATTTGTGGTTTCCTGTGCTTAATGCCAGTAAATGACACTTCTTCACTGTACTGCAGGTGCATGATAATTCATGTTAGGCCTATTTTATTCTAGTGGCATAAAATGAACAGAATCATTAAGTGCCATTATCTATATGACAATTAATTTTCTATCTAGACAGGCATAGTCATCACAAAAGTCAAAAGGTATTTGCATTAAATTACATCTTTTTTTACACTATGAAAAACCCACATCAAAATTTCTTTCAGTTTTTCTTCAAATGCAAAACAGAAACAGTAGGAGTCCTCTCTAAGTAGCAAACACAAACCCCTTTTTCTACCAATGATTGACTATGTGTCAGCTTGGAGAAAACATTTTAACATGTTTCTAGATCTTGCCAGATAATTACCTGTCTTAAAATAAACCGACAGTGCATTGACTCAAAGAGAAGTTTCAAAGTATTTTTTGTTCTTTAGAAAGGTGATATTTTTGCTTTTTTACTAGAGCACTGAGAAAAAATAAACTAGTGTAACTATTTTTAAAAGGGCAAGGAAGTGTTTTACAGAAAAAAATCAACAGGGACAATATTTTAGTTTCTTACCATGTTTTATTGTTTGTGTCTTAATAAAAATGTGAATTGTGAGTTAGAGTGTTTTTTCCCCAAGACTTTAATGTGATTTTCCACTTGGACAAATTGGACCAGATTCCCCTGAGCAAAGGAAGTGGTCATAATTTATTTAATTTAACATTTTTTCAGAGCAGTGGATCTGAGTTATGTTTATTGGCTGGAAAAGAAACACTGTCTTCTCATATTTTCCTGTAAGCAGGTGATAGAATGAGGAACTGTCCTAGTGAAGCTGCTTTGCTGAGTCACATAAAAGAAGTCGATCATAAATCAGTAGCTTATACCCATCCCTAAGTCAGCTTCCATCCCATTTCTGTCCATGTATTTCCCCACTTATTTATGAGATGTAATATCACAGAAAATGTGTCCTGGTGCATTCTTTCACTTTATTGTTTCCACATTTCTATCGCCAGCAGCATGGTGGACTTAATTTCACTCATGCAAGCAAAATACTGTCCCTGCAGTAATCTGGTAAGAAAGGCGATTTATTTCATCCCTCTCTGGCAGTATTGATCTGTGGAGCTATCTGAGCCCGGTGGTGAGGTTGTATTCCACACAGCGTCCACACAGGCAGGTATGGAGGAAGGCTGCAGCATAAACTGACATCCCATCCATGCTGTCATCCGGTTGAACCTCACGCCTTGTCCCTCACAATGTGTCACATGGATTTAAATATAGTACTTCCCATCATGAGGGTTTTGTCACTGGTTAATGATTTGTCAAAGATAGCAGTCTTTTTTTCTCACCATGATAGTTTCTTAGAAATGATGTTACACTGCTGTTTGTTTGACAGTTTCCAAGAAGGAACACACACAGGGCAGCGTTTGGTGGAATGTTAAATGATATCAGCAATAATAATATTCCCAAGAGATGCAATCAATCATTAAATTAAAAACATCACAAAAGATGGCATATGGTGTAAAGAAAGGACTGAAAAATATAGAATTTTCACATTACAACCAGAATAAAAACCATCATTATTTATTTCTGCTGTAGATACTCCATGTTGGAGAAAGGTGAGAAGTAATGTTTACTGTGGAGCTGCAACTATGGATTATTTTTATTGATTATTTCCTTTGATTCAATTAAATAATTATTTGAATAGGCTTAAAAAATTGGAAAAATGTTCAACAGACATGTCTGAAAATGATAAACAGCTTGTCCTTTATTCCAGAACCAGCTGGAACAACTACCAGAAAAAATATAAAAGTAAAATGATATATTAAAAAAATCTATATAGCAATTTATATAATGATTTTGATAACCTTAGCAACTCTTATATGTTTTATGCTCTTTACTGCTTTGTACCGCAAGTCATGACTATATTTCATGTACCCATCATTAAAAAGAGGGTTTCCCTCAATGTGTTTTTTGAGGAAATGAACAGAAAAAAACTATTGAATATGAAATGAGAAACTGACATTGTATTGCAAGAGTTTTTGATCCACCAGTATGTGTAAAATCACACTAGTAAAATGTTGGTTTTAGAATCTGGAATCTATAATGTTTCAGGATATTAAACACTGAGATTAATGAATGATAGAATGAATGATCGTTTTATTGTCATTTGGCACAACAGAATGAAAACATTCAGCATGTCAGAGAAAACAAGGTGATGTTGCACAGTCCTTCCAAAAACTAGTGTGGGTCCCTGCCTATTATGGTGCAGCCACTGTCTCCAAGAATTCAGAAGTTACAGTAGAGTATTACAGAATGCAAGCGCATACATAAAACATACTCAGACAGCATACAGTACATGTGGTCACATGATGGAACTTTTTCAGTGGATTCAGTGGGTTGGGGCACGCAGAGAAAAAAAGGAGTTCCTGCAGACTGGATGGGGGGCGGGTGGGGGCATGTGTGTGTATGCCCTTAAAGTCTGTTGATTGTGTGTTGTAGAGTCCTTCTTGTGGAGTGGGAGACACAGGAAGCTTCAGTCCTAATCAATTCTTGCAGTCCTGTGTCTTGGCCTTGGAAGGGTGTTGTGACTGCATGGTAAGATTAGAAATCTAGCTGCTTTGCCTTGAGATCCCACGAGAAGGAAAGGTAAAAAGGGAGTGATTAATTTCTACATAATTTAGCTATAACTCAAATTTAGTTATAACTGGGCCTCAGCATTTACTCCTCACTTCAGAGCAGGTAGATCTCCGACACAGTTTGTCCAAACTCCTACTCAGTCCCGCGATCTGCCGAAGCGCTTCCGTGGTCTGTCCTGCGATGAAATCCAATTTCTTGTGCGAATCTGCTGCTTGTTCCACCAGATCCTGCACCTTGTCCGACGACTTTGACACCAGCTGCTTTAATCCCTTAACAGAGTCACTGACCTCTCCAAAGTTATCCTTAATTTCGACGGACAGCACCGGAGTCTCTCTGTCTGCTGCTGTTTTTCCAACATCAGGAGAAAACCAGCTATCATGAATCCAAATAGACAAATGTCTTCTATATCCTCCACCGACAGAACCAACAGGCATACCACACGCCACTTGTCCCAAGCGTTAATGGTGTATCTGGCTGCAAAAGTTCTATTTGGGCAAGCAGGCTCTCCCAGACCCCTGTTTCTGGGTGAGAAAATCATGTCACTTGCACTGAGTGACCAGCTGATCAATTCCATGATTGAAATGTTTCGAGCTCTGCAAGCAGGGGATCAAAAAATCAAAGTAGAGGAGACGAGACACACTCAGAGGCAGAAGCAGGAGAGAGAAAAAAGGTAAGTGGGAGCAGCAAGAGACACTAAGGACAGAGGAAGAAGATAAATTAACCCCACAAATAAAGGGAGGGTTAAGCAATGGTATAGCATTGGTGGTTTTAAGGGGAACTTTGCAGGATTCCACCATTTTGGTTCTTCTTCCCTGGTTGTGGTTCTTCTTCGCTGTTTTTCTAGCATTTTTCTTAGCGGTGCTCCCCTTACAGTTTCATGGTAGATATTTACTGTTGTAAAACCCACTGTTCACTCTCCTTGTTCAATCGTGCATTTATTTTCAACAAAGCCAGCAATGAAAAGGGAAAAAATACTGATCAAATACAGTACTGGGTCGGAGCGGAATGGGAAACTTTAGCTGGACATTGAAGTTTTGGGCATTTGTTTTCCCCTCACGCTGCTCTTTAGCTCTGTGGCTAACGTTAGCAGCTCGGTGCCAGCAGCGGCTAACCTTAGACCACCGGTCTCAGCACACACAAGCGGAGTTGTCTTTGTGATCCGTACATCCGAGAGGCCAGGGGGGAATGTACAGAAACTTGAGGCTCGGTCTGCAGCTGCTAGCACCATGCTGCTAATGTTAGTTCATGTTCTACTGAACATCTTAGGAATTCTTCTGTTCCTGCTGTTGTGCCTTTTTATAATGAGAACTTTATTTGAAATTGCTCTTTCGCCGTTGCACTGATGTTCCAGGGGTCTGAGTCCATAGTGATGTTGTGTTTTTTGTACTGTGTGATGGATGTTATGACTCCAAAGCATTTGAATTTGCCCATTAGGGGATTAATAAAGCAATCTATGCCTATCTTAGCCACACAGTAGAAGACCTAACAGGCTAACAAACATCAACAACTCCCAACGGTCACTGTGTCCTGGCCCAATTAGCGATTAGTGCGCTACCATCTATCACGTATTGGCACGTTTGCAGCAGGTAGATGACAGTGTCAAATGTGGCTGATATGCAAACTGCAGAGAGTCTAAAAATGTCTTCACCTGTGGCTTTGGCTGCGATAAGACCAGCCGCTTCAGGACCTTCATTACATGAGAGGTGAGGGCCACTGGTCTGTTCTTGGGGGCAGGAACCAGGCAGGATGTTTTCCACAGCACTGGTACTTTCTCCAGACTCACGCTCAGCTTGTACAGGTGTTGCAGTACAGAAGACAGCTGGGCGACCCAGGTCCTCGGTATCCTGGCAGAGATGCCATCTGCCTTCTGCTGGTGAAGTCTCTCCAGCTGGTTCCTAACCTGGCCTGTAGTCAGTCAGTACGTTTACATGCACATCTAAATCGAGCTATTGGCAATAATCGAGCTAAGGACTTAACTGGAGTTTCTGAGAAATCCGAGTATACATGCACTGCGAGAAAA
>JAPTYQ010000018.1:22049097-22061355 GCA_029814465.1 Ostorhinchus cyanosoma | reverse complement strand
TGTGTGTGTGTGTGTGTGTGTGTGTGTGTGTGTGTGTGTGTGTGTGTGTGTGTGTGTGTGTGTGTGTGTGTGGCTATTTGTGGACAATAAATGTAATGCTCACATCAAACAGGACTTTTGTCACATTAGAAAGAACATTTCCCATAATTTCACACTTGTTTCACATCTTTTGGTAGTGTTTTGCTTGAGAGACATCTAGCGGCAAAATTACTCTGCATTTAATCTGTTAGATCTCCTAAAAAAATATAAAGGTGAAATCTGGCAGAAGATGATGTGATTATTTTTAATATTGTATCTTGGCCTTCCTGTAAAGAATGGCCCAAATGTTTGTCAGATCTTTGGTTGGTCTGACCTGTGCATAATTTGTAATCATCTTTCTCAGGCTCCTGCTGAGCGAGAGGCACTGGTGGAAGTTTGAGTCATGAGCTGAATTGTGATAACTCTAGAGGTGGATCACATCAAGCCTTCCTTCGTGTTTTTTATTCATGAGTACATCAAGTGATGAGGTATAGAGAGAGAAACACTAAAAGAGTTGAACAGCCTCGGGCCAGGGTCGAGAGCCGGTGAATAATTGAATAAGTCCTACTGGGCTGGGTTTGACGGTTTCCTCCACTGGGATCAGATTCTCGCTGATGTCACGTTTGGGTGATGTGACACGGGGGTGGGGGGTGGGGGGGCAGAATGGACGTATCACATCTCTGTAGCTGTGGCCAACTACATACTACTGGCACACTGATTCTGAACAAAAAGTACAATGTAGCAAGTGAAAAAGCCAATAGTTGGAGCCATCTTCAGAAGTGCTTCAATCCCCATTAACCCCCATGTTACAACAAATTTTCTCTGACAACTGAGCAAAGTTAATTTGAATATAACTCACCTGTTTAGATATTGGGGGCTAAAATCGGTATCAGTCAGTGCTTCAGACAAATGACGTTTTGATTCCATTTGAAATATCCACATCATTTATACACAATGTTTGTTTAAAAGATCATTTTATAATTTGAGAAGGTTGTAGTTTCTTTTAAATCTAGTATCAGACTGTGAAAATACATAATTAAACTAAACACCTAAACATTGCAGAGGTGGAATCTAAGAATGTCTCTGCAGCTGCAACATGACCAGACCTGTCATAATGCTCACCTCTTTTATAAATTCTGCACTAATGGCTGTTTTGGTGTTGGTGATGGGTATCGTGGATATTAGCAGGTGTAGTTCTGTAAGGTGTTTGCACTCAAAATTCGATGTTACATTTCTACCTTTACCACCAACTAGCTGCATTTAAGGAGTCATGACATTTACTGCCTCTTAATTCCAATAACTGTAGCTGCATTAGCTGATTTTAGTGTTAATTTGTATCGAATTATATGGTCTGTCAGCTGACCTGCTATCTTAGGCAGCAGTGGTTAGTGTTTGTACATATCTCACCTTTCACATCATGTTCAATCACTACTGTATTTGTTAACAGTTAGTTTGTGTTAGCTGATGTTTATTTTTGTACTATTAGTGGCAGTTTTAGTATTGGCTTTTACAGTAAGTTTCAGGTCCTGCTCTTCTCCAGCTCTACCCTCTTGATCCAAATATGAAATCTTTTTTTCAACAAACTTTGTGGTGATGGTCATCTCAAGGCTTCAAACTAGCAAAACATAATTCAGTGGGTGACATCACAGTGGTTTCAGTGACTATTTATTTACAGTATATGGTTGCAACATGAAATGAGCCTGAAACCGAAACAGAAGTTGGAGATATGATGACGAATGATTCCCTCTCACATTCACATCTATGGGTGATTTACATTGATCTGTTGACCTATTAAGGTGCATGGATGCATAAGTACACAATCCAAAATATATATATATATATAAACTCCACATAGAAAGGCCCTGTCAGCCAGTGCTGGAATCATGAACTTGGAATTTCGCTGCAAAAATGTAGTGTAAACATCCAAACAGCTTACAGGTAATTGTTTCTATGGTGAGAAGCTCTGTTGTCATGGGACTGTGGAATACACTCCATTAACAGTCATCTACTGCAAACTGCACTATGTACCACTCTTCATAGCATGTACAGTAGTATCCAAAATACATGAGTGCAGTATGTGATATCAATGTGTGATTCCAAACACAGCTCTAGACCCTGCATCTGTGTGCATCTCTACATGTCCATGCAAACACACAAATATGCACTAACGGCTGAATTTGTCATGTCATTCAAATGGTTCATAAATCAGAACTGACCTGAATTTAATTGCCCCCTGAACAGCCATTTCTTGGTTTCAAATGCCTCTCCAACGTGGCATGGCAGCGCAATAACTTCTGCTGACACGTTTTTGTTTTGTTTTGTTTTAAGACAACCCAGAAACAAATGCCACCAGTGGTGCTGGAATTGCTTTCTTGAGACAAGCTGAACAGCCAAGCATAGCATTATGCTTCTTCACAGAATCAATACAGAGAAAAGGATGTTACTTGAATTAGGGTGTTTGCTCAGAGACTGTTTCTAAGCACTAAAATGGTCCAATGTTTATTCATTGGCCTGGCTGTTTGTCTGGGGGATACTAATCAATGGATGAAAGAGAATGGGTCCATTTGAAAGAATACGCTTAATTTTCTTAATTTGCTTGAATAGTCAAGCAAATTCAAAGATATCAAAAATCCTTTAAACTATTATTTTATCCCCACACCTCATTTACTCCTTATTATCCCTCAGTAAATATTGGCTCTGATATCTCCAGCTAGTTCTTGAAACTCACATCACCGAAACGTAACTGGATCGGGAAAAAATCATTTAATCATTCTTTTCCTTATTTTAATCTCAGTATTCTTAAACAGTACAAACAGTATTTCAAGCCTTTTCTTATAAATGCATATTCAATTCACAGAAACCATTGGCATGAAGCACATTAACCTACACTATTATACGGTATAAGTGTTATACTGTACATTTTTGCAGGTCTGAGTTAATTTATGGAAAATACAAGAATAGAAAAGAACACAGAAGTGTCGGTTTTAAGAAAAGACTGAATATAAATAATATGAGAATGTTACACATTTTAAGTCTATGTAATGCTTCATGTTATACACAGTCAAACAAGTTCTTAATTTCAATTATTTCCTCTTAACAATACCTTAAAAATAATGGACACGTGACTTTACTAGGTACACTGACAAAAATAAAACCTCTGTTCAACTTAAATGAATTGAGGTAACAATTTCCACTTATCTTCTTTAAGTTGCCACAACTTGATTGGGTTTTCAGTTCATTTTTAGATCATTCATTTGTTAGATCAACTTAGTTTGTTAATTTTTCTCATCTTAAATTTGACTAAATTAATTCTTCGTCTCAGTGCTGTGATGGGACCTGAAGCCTGACTGGAAATCATCAAAGCAGTTGTTTAATAAAAGAAAGTCACAGAGCTGTTGGTAAACAATTGTCTCAAGGACTTTACCTAAAAACAGCAGGTTTGATATGGGCCGATAGTTGTTCAGTAATGTGGCATTGAGACTACTCCTTTTTAGGAGAGGCCTAATGATGGCAGTTTTCAAGTCCCTGGGAAATGTTCCAGATTGTAGTGAAATGTTCATTAAATGAGTGAGCTGGGGTAACAAACTGTTCAGTACAGATTTTAGAAATTTAGTGGGCAACTCGTTAAGGCAACATGTGGCTGAACTCAAACTGGAGACGGTCTGTTTTGTCAGTGACAGGTGTGAAATGTGTCAGCTCTAGGTGTCTGGAAGGCTGGAGTGTTAACTGTTGTGGAATTTATTGAATGTTTAATGCCCTGAACCTTGTCATTAAAGAATGTTGCAAACTCATTGTACTTAGATAATTCTGATGGCAATGGAGCAGGAGGGTTTGTTAACCTGTTAACTGTCGCAAACAGGATACGAGAGTTGTTACTGCACTTTTCAATCATTTCTGAAAAATACCTCTCCCTCGTTTTACATAAAGTCTGGTTGAATGCACACAACTGTTCTTTGTAAATCTCATAATGAATCTGAAGCTTAGACTTGTACCATTTCCGTTCGGCCCTCCAGCACTCCTTCTTCTGTGCCCTGACCGAGTCATCATTTCCCCACGGCGTCTTCTGCCTATTTCTAACCATTTTAACCTTAACAGGAGCAATAGTGTCCAGAACAGCGTTTTCAAACCTAATCATCTCCATAAACATCATACCTGTGCTGTCATTAATGTGTCTCCTCCGAACAGCTGCAGGTCCAGCCATTGGTTTGGGAATTACTGACAGTTCAAAGAAGACACAGAAATGATCAGATAAAGCAACATTGACCACATTGACACTTGAAATATTTACCCCCTTAATAATGAGCAGGTTCAGAGTGTTCCCTCTGCTGTGGGGGGGCTCACTCACATGCTGAATTTCACCAAAGGTTTCAAGGACAGTTCTGTAGCACTTCTGTCACACACATTATCCACATGTACATTCAGATCACCTGTAATGATGATACAAACTCTGTGCACACAACTGAAAGCATCTCAGTAAAATCATCAATAAAGCTTTGATACTGTTGGGGAAGCCTGTATATGATTACATAGAGTATGGAAGGAGATACATTTAGCTCCATTTGGAAAGATACATACTCAAAAGATGAAAACAGCCCAAATGACAGCGTATGGGTAACTATATCATCTCTAAATAATGCACACACCCCTCCACCTCTTTTGTTTTCTTGTATTTCTGATATAGATGTAAAGTTAACTGCAGTGGATTCAATCAGAACTGCTTTACCCATCCAGCTATGAAGCCACATCTCACTTAAAAACGAGAAGAGGACAGATCATACCACCACCCAGAGTAAAAATATGCAGGGACGAGTTAAAAAAAAAGGAAAAAGAAAAGAAAAGAAAAGAAAAGAAAAGAAAAGAAATGGATTTTCACAAGAAAAGGCACAGGTAAAATTAAACAAAATGTGGTCAGATATCAGGCAAGGAAGTGAAACAATAAAAGAAGATTCATGGATAAAAATAATTTGCAGGACATTTAATGATGATGGTGATCTAATTTCACTGTGGTTGATCCACAGCTGGTTTGTTTTATTGTGAAGTGAGCTTCACTTCTCTTTATATCCAGCTAATGATGCCACATATTAGAGATTGTGCATTTTAGGCAAAAATAAAGCCCTTAGAAGTGAGTAGCCAATGTGCGGGTACGGGTGGGTTCAGATTGGACATGAAAACAAAAATGTGGGTAGTGGGTCAGGTTGCGGTACTCAGCTTTGCGGGTATGGGCGGGTGCAGGGTTGGAAAAGTGGACCCATGCAGGACTCTGCCAGCACCACCCCAACGTCTACTCGATCTCCACCACTACAACGACATCACCGGAGACCTCACTTCAGACAGTTGCACAACGGCTCAAGCTACCAATAAACACCATGGCAGCCGAGAGATCATTGGCACCAAACCAGAGATGGCCTTATCCCAGCCTCTGGACTGAGTACATCTTTTTCATTCACAATTATACTAATGCCAATTTACTACGACATGATAATGAACAGACACAGACAGTAGGCAGCAGTGAAATTATAGAATTAATACACAGGTACTTGGTTAAGCATAATTCTGGGTGGGGGAAGCTTTTGCGTTACTGTTTAACGAGTCATGGCTCATTGTAGTTAACATACAAAATGATGGATGTCATACAAGATGTACTCTTGTAGATGTCATCTTGTATCTTCACTGTTTTTGTTTTAATGTCCTTTACCAAGGGATCTTAGGCTACACCGCTCACTCTTATCAATGTAATACTGGTTGCTGCTTTACGAACTACTTTGATCTCTCCTCATTTGCATTATGGGAGACATTAACATAATTAGCTGGAATGTGAGAGGGCTCAACTCTCTGATTAAGCGCATGAGAGATTTAGAATTTTTACGTCACTGAGCTTCGATCACATTACTTCAAGAGACATATCTCAGAATAGAAGATGTGCCCCGCTTTCAGAACAGGTGCTTTAAAGTTATTGCGCATTCATGTGCATCTACTAAATCCAAAACTGTGTTTATTATGGTTGACAGGCACCTACACATTACAGTAGACCATATAGAGGATAATAGTGGCAGATTTGCTCTGGCACCTTTAACAACACAAATTTGCTGCTATCTTCTGTCTTTGCCCCCTTGACCCTGCCTTTCTAATATCGCTTCAGAGTCGTTTACTTAAATTTCCTGATATTCAACTTAATATGGGAGCCGATTTTAACTCCACCATTAACATTATATATTAGAACATTATTAACAATATGCATTAGACTGTTCAACAGGGATTACGCATAACCAAGCCTCTTCACAGGCGTTAAATAATTTCATCAAAGACCTGAATTTAGTAGAGATTTGACGAATGCATAATAATTTGACCAAAGAATTCTCTTTCTACTCAGCATGCCACAAGACATACTCGAGGATTGACTAAATTCTCCTTCCCTCTTTATGAATTAGTAACATTCAATTTATTAAAATGCTTCCAATCCTTTTATCTGATCACTCTCCTACAATCTGCAGTTTTGATCCACCAGGGCCAACCCATAAGTGAAACTGATGGCGTTTCAACACCACACTGCGAACAAATTCAGACTTTGTGGGACAACTCAAGCAACATCTTTTAGACTTTTTGGAGCACAGTCGAGATTGTAACAATCCATAACCATTTTGGGAATTGTGCAAATGTTCTATCAAGGGGGTTTGTGTATTTTTTTTTTCATCCTTTCCGAAAAGAGTTAAAAATAAAAGGTTAGGGTTAGGGTTAGCCCAACAGGGCACAATCATAACAGATCCAGAGATGGTGAATGAGGTTTCCTGCTCATTCTATAAAGATCTTTACTCATCAGATATCACTTTAAACCAGCAGAAATGCAATACTTTTTTAAACATGGTATCTTTACCTAAACTTCATTATGATGATGTAGATGTAATAGAAAAGCCTGTCACTTTGGCTGAAGTGAAGAGAGCAGCAGAATCTCTCACAAAAGATATTTTCCTGATTTGATGGGATATCTTCTGAATCATATTTGGCTTTATGGGATATAGCAGGACAACTGGCTTTCGACTCAATCAAACATGCGATTGAAATTAATTAATTTTATAGAGATCAGAAAACTGCCATCATCACACTTCTCTAAAAAAGTAGAAAAGATCCATTTGAATGCTCTAGCTATTTCACTAATTTGTGGAGATGTAAAAATGTACACTAAAGTCTGAGCTAGGAGGGTTGATGATGTTATTAATTAATTCATTCATTCATTTATTCTGATCAAACTGGATATCAAATAGATTGGTCAAAAACTGTCCTACTTTCTATGACTTCTGCAGCTGAGAATACTACACTTTCCCTATCTTCCCTAGTACTATTTTACTATGCAGTACCTGGGTGTGGATACTCTACCCAAAACTGTCAATGACTGCAACACAAAAATGCTCTAAAATTTTAAAGATGATATACAATGATGAAGTGCCCTACCTGTACATGTATGTTTACTGGGAAGGCTGTCCATTATTAAGATGAACACGCTGACCTGGTTGAACTCATTATTTTTTTTATGATTCCAGCTCCACCCCCTTCAAAATTCCTTGACCAAATCCAATCTATGTTGTCTAAATTTTTATGGAGCGGCAAAAGAGCAAGAATTTAAGCACCCCAAGTTAGAGGGTGGACTATCCAGGCCTTACACTGGAAAAAATCTAAATCTTACCAAGAGTATATTTCTCATTTCTACAAAAAAAAAAAAAAATCATCACACTTAGAATAAGACATAATCACCTAAAGAGTGACTTTTCAGTGAAATATAAGAACTTACTTTTAGACAATAGATCTTGAAAATCTTATTTCAAGAAATCTCTCACAAGAGAATTTTCATCTATTCCATTGGCAGATTTGTTTTTGCTCAATTCAAGATTTTTTTCCCCTTAATTCAAGCAAAAAAAAATCTGCTAATGGAACAAGTGAAAATTATCTTGGTAAAATTTCTTGAAGTAAGATTTTCAAGATCTATTGTCTAAAAGTAAGTTCTTATATCTCACTGAAAAGCTTGAGACCATAGTAGGTGAGTTACATCATGCCCCAGGGATGTCAAACATGCAGCCTGAACCGGCCCTCCAAAGGTTCCAATCCGGCCCGCGGGATGAATTTCCATCCAGGCCATGGCCTCTTCACCTATGCCTCGGCCCAGGAGAACACACCACGGCCTGGGCCCACACTCTCATCACCCGGTAAGAGCCACTGAAAGATGAGGGAGACCCCTGGAGAGTCGGTGTTGGTTAAAAAAATTCTTCTCTGCTTTCTACATGTTTTAAAAGCATCTCCTACACATATCCTTGTTTTGTTTCTCACTTTATCACAATGTATTTGGGAATAATAACAGACCTTTAGGTTTAGTAACGTCAGACATTTATGATCAGAAATGTTCCAGACATTTGTGATCAGAAATGTTCCAGATGCAGCTCAGTGGACACTGGCAACCTGTATGCTGAAACGCTACTGACTTGATGATTGGCAGATCGGTGATGGGCGGAGCATCAGACCAAAACAAAATGACAACATAAACATTATTTAGGGGCTCACACTTAGCTTTTCAAATGCAAATATTCAGGCTGGTCTACGACTGACAGTAATATCAGTTTTTGAAATGGACATGATTCCTTAAAGTCTGGTGACAGTCAGGGCCCTTTTATGATTACTTGGAACATAATTCAGCACATAATACAGCACATTTAAGGTCCGTGGTCATTACACAGACTTCTGTGAAAGACCACTCTCACATTAGGGAGAGGAGCCTGCGGCAGCCCGTAGGCACAAGGGAGCAGAAATCAATTTGATGATTACTCTTTATTAAACATCGCAAATAAATTGCAACATTTGATTTAAAATGCAGAGCCCTAGTTGGCATTAATGTTACATTATCTAATGTTAGTATTGAATAATATAATGTGAATATACATAACTAAACATCCTAAACCTTATAAATCTGAAATGTCATGGCCCCTCCTCTGCTTTGCAGGGGCAGTTCCTTCTGCAGGTAGAGGAGGGCCCTGTTAATTGGAGCCACCATACTATTATCTCTCACTCTCTCTCTTTCTCTGCCCTCAGGTACAATCCTGTTTGTAGTGATGGTGTCATCAGGCCCAATGAATGTGTTGAATCTTTCTGGCCAAATACTACAAAAAAAGTCAGATTAAACAAACTCCTGTTTAACAGCTCATTTGTTAATTCTTACATCTGCTGTTATGTTACATGTGGGCTAGTGGATCTCTTAGTATAATTTTTCAAGTATTTTATGTAAAGTCTCCATTTGAGGTTTTGTAAAGTCAGATAGAATAAATGTATCTAGATCATGGTATATCAGTGAAGTAATATTGGTGGGATGTCAATAGATCAGTTGTGTTATATCAATAAAGTATTATGTATATTATGTAGCTGTATTTATGGATAAACAGTTACAGAAAGTGCTTGTGTGGTTGGGATATATTTGAGATTGGGTAAATGGGGGGTACTTTATTGATTTTCATTCAGGAATAACAACATTTTGACTGCGTTGGGGCTCAGTCGATTTATTCTTTTCAATTATAACTTCCCCAGCCTTAGAATTTGAAAACATTCGCTCACATAACTGATGAAGCAAATTGAATCACATAACAAGGTACTGATGTGATTTCTGCAAATGGAGCCTCATTTGTATTTTGTCAGGAAACAGGAAAAAAATAATTACATGTTCAAGTGTGCATGTACATGTACATGTACATGTACATGTACAAGTTAATAGCAAAATTTGCTTAGTGTGTCAAGATTTGAGTTTTACACTACACTGTAAGATCCCCAGCAGCAGTGGGAGTTTAAAGGTTTAACATATAAGACATGCACATGCTTGTGTGCACATTTAGTTTTGTAGGAGTCTATTTGTGCTGTGTCATTTGTTGACATTAGCCTCCATCTCTACGAAAATGAAGCTGCTGAGGAAGAGCACCATTTGCAGAGGAGAGGCCACAGGACTGAGCTGGAGGGTTTTTATAGGAAAAGAATCAATGCGCAGGCTATTATGACGGGTGCAGACAAGCAAGAGAGTTTACAAATGTCATATAAGCACAAGAGTATGTGCAAAACTTACACATTGCCATTATAATAATAAGCTGATTGATTGAATGCTGAACATTAACATTAGCTGCTATTTGTGGCTGTTTCATTAGCATGAAATGACATAACCCAAAAATGCATCCCCAAACCTAATGTAAATAAAAATGGACTTCCCATGCTTGATTCACAGTGATATCTACATCTATATTGTATGTTACTGTTTTGAGTGGCAGTGTGAATTTAATGGTTTAACCATTCTGCTTATTAAGCTATGATGTAATTTCTAGGTGTTATGTCACTTTCCATGTGATGTAATGACCAGAAGAAGTGGATGATATTGATAACCACAAGATTACAATTGGTGTGTTATACAACTAAACCAAGTCTTTATCAGCCTCGCTGTCCAGTTCAGGAAAATCTAAGAAATGAATAATTTATGACAACACGCAGCTGAGCCCAGAATGAAGTGACCCACTCAAACAGTATTTAACCCTCCTCTTGTCCTCATATTCTGTATACACCCCGCTATAACTCGCACTCATGGCTTCAGCACAGAGAGAAATCGAGGTACTGTCATCTGCAGCAAAATGGGCAAGAAATAGGGCTCTGCAGTCTGTGAGAAGAACACCTGTCTTGTCTTTTTTACGTCTGCTACTGAATGATTTTAGACATATCAAAGGCACTGCAGTCGTAATAATACCTGTATTATATTTGCTAGTGATTGATCTGAGACAGAACTAAAACATTCTGACATTCTGGGGTGTGTAAATTACTCTGTGATTTCAATTGAATTTCACTGTTGGATCATTTTGACCCGAAGACAACAGGAGGGTTAAGACGATTAAAAATGCACTGTACTGCACGTGAAGCACGATGGAAAATTATAACAAATAATTATGAACAATAATCACTATAGTTCAGTTAAATAAATTAATTTAGCCCCTTTTGAGCAAAAGAATGTAAAGGAACGTGTAGATTCAAGTGAACTGGTCATACACTAATGATTACAAATGTTGACAATTGCTGACATCAGTGTACAGGCTGTTATCATGAATGTTGTCATTAGGTTAGAAATTTAATTGTTTCCTTTTTTAATTTTTGGGATGAAATGACATACAGTTAATGCCCCAACTGGGAAATGAATATGGAGTTTGGAAATAAGCTTAGCCAATATCAGTGACCTAATCACAGGTTGAGCTACAACTATTGATTATTTTATAATCGATAAATCGATTGGTTATTTTCTTCCATTTAATTAGATTATTATTTGAATTGGGGGGAAAAAAGGAAAAATGTTAAATAGACGTGTGAAAATGAAAAGCAACTTGTCCTTTATTCCAGAATCAGCTGAAACAACAGCCACAAAAAGTCTAAAAGTAAAAGGATATAACAAAAATATCTATTTTCAAATAACAACAAAAACAGTTGTGTAAAAGTATATATAAAAACATCTGTAGATATAATATATAGGTAATCAACAAACAAGAAAAATGATATCTACAAACACTATGTGCACTGCATTCTTCAACACGTTTGGATCCAAATTGCTAACAACTTAAGATGGAACTAATATAAAACTGAAAAAAAGACAAATATTTTTAATGTTTGTACAAAAGCTTTAACGTTTAAAGGAGTCAGTGATGGTTCTAATGTAGAAAAGTGAAAATATGAAGATTTTCTGCCTTTTTGTCCTCGTCTCTTCTGAGCTACACTCCATGTTGTTTGATCCTGGCGTCATGTGTGTCACAAAAAGTTTAAAACACAATAGTAGAACCAATGTTTAGCAATGGTAAAACTACCGAAGCTTTCATTCAGGAAAATTGTGGTTTAATTTTTTTATTGAATTGGTTCAATTAATTGATTAATATTTTCAGCTCTACTCACAGCACAACACAAACTCCAAGGCAAATTTCACACAAGGACACTGATACATGTGAATCATACATGTTATTTTACATACATTACAGATTAAATACTAAAGCAGCGCTGTTGCCATTCCAGCAGAGAACAAGTGAGTGCTAGCAACTCTTAATGAACTCAGAGCTGAGGTCAGATATTTCAGTGGAACTGCTGCAACTTTCTAAAGCCGGACCCCCCGGTGTGTATTTTCTCTCTGCCAGCCTCCAGCAGCCAGCAGAGATGAGCCCGATGCAGCGCTTCTCGTCTCATCTCCTCCTAATCCGACGG
>JAPTYQ010000018.1:22014869-22027813 GCA_029814465.1 Ostorhinchus cyanosoma | reverse complement strand
ACACACACACACACTTTAACGGGTGTTTTGTAAAGCTACTATTCCACTAATGATCTGATGATTGTGATTAAAACTACACACCAACATTAGGCTACAGTGTGACAAAATTATGTGTTAGTAAATTAGTAAGTTGGACACAAATGCGTTGAAGACTGCAGTGCACATATTGTGACTTGTTTGTTGTTAATATTTATAGATGCTTTTATAAATACTTTTTTTACTGTTGACATCGTTGTTGTTATTTTTATATAGATGTGTTTTAATATATCCTTTTACTTTTAGACTTTTTGTGATTATTTTTTTCAGCCGGTACTGGAACAAAGGACAAATTGTTTGTCATTTTCAGACATGTCTGTTTCATATTTTTACTGTTTTTCATGTATTCAAATAATCATTTCATTGAATAGGATTCAATAATACATAGATTCATTGATTACAAAATAATCAGTAGCTGTAGCTCAAATCAAAACACTTATTGTCATCAAATCATCATTTCCTTTGTATATAATCAGGCAAAATCTATTTTGTTATTGTATGTATGTATATTGTATGTATTGTATGTATATCTGTACGTGTGCAAATGGATTTGTAGTTCTTCAGATTCTGACTGACAGAGGTGTTCATGAAGAGGACATGATACTAAAAGTGACTGTAAAAACTGTAATATGAAAATAATGACCTGTATTTTTCTAAAAGGGTTGTGTCTAAATATTTCTCAGTAAATGTTGGATGTTTCTACCCCTGTGGTTTTCTGTTCCCGTTCATCATTCTTGTGCCACAGTGTCAAACTGATTCCCCTGCAGACTCTAACAGGCTGAACGCTGCCAGCTGCCCTGAGGTGAGTATAACCTAAGAGCACAGATGCACCTGTACAACATTAAGCTGGGATTGAGCCACTCAAGCTCACTAAATCTCTGTCCACTCAACAGGTATTAAACCCCAAGCAGCGAAGCACCATACAGGGGGGAGCGCGCATCCCCTCCTCCCCGCTGATGAGCTGGTGCTTCCCTGTTCTGCTGCCAAGCCAAGACATCCACCAATATCCTTAGTCAGCCGTTGAACTATCACAGTAGATGTCTGTTGATTCGACTGTTTTTAAATGCTGCATTTCAGTCTCCGTCATCATACATCAGCTTACCATGTTTCTAAACTCTTCTGCCCCCTCACAAGTAAACATTTCTTTGTTTGTATGAACTTAATGGTGTGTTTAGGTGAACCATGCGTGGTGTGATCGTGAATGGCCGAGCTGTATTTCTGCACCAGAGATTAATGTATACCCTGAGTGCTGAGTGGTTTTGATTATGAAACAACGGTTCAGGGCAAAAACCCTCCAAACATCCTGTCATACATCAAACAAGCTTCAGAATCCACACGGCCAGTCACAGATGTCTAAATCACCCCTTCATCCTGTTTATCTGGAAATGTATTGCTGATTTACTCTGGTGGCTAAATCATAAGCACATATGTTTATACGCACAAGCTGTGATTGATTATTTTAAAGAGCTTTTCATCCACGAGGCCATTTTGTGCACGACACGAGATATATTTGTCTTACATCACTGTGAATATTTTTATGGTTCAATGTGTAAGATTCATGCATTTTGTGTGTTTCCATAAAGTTTGTCCTGGATTCTGTTTTGTGCTGAGAACATTGTAGGCTATCTCTATTTCTAAATGACTCTTTGTTGCCTATATGATTTTTTACACAAAAATAATTTTTCTTCCTCAATGGCTCTAATCTGCTCCTGTAGTAAATCCATTTCTACCCCCACACTGTGTTAGCATGTGGCAGTACTGTAGATACGTTTGTTACCCTCCAGAGGTTAAACTTCTCTGTGTTGTTTGGATAGTTTTCGCGTGTTGCCAAGTACAGGATGCTATGACAAAATAATGACAGGAGAGAAGTTGTTTCAATGATACATGTGTGATTTGTAGTATAATAAAATGACTAAAGTCTTTGTCAAAATGTTCCATTTTTTGGGCGTAGTTGCAGCTCTACAGTGGTTCTGTAACATAATAAGGGAGACTGTCAACACGCTAATGCACAAATAGGAAGATGAATGACACCTCTGACACTGGGTGATGGACATAAAGGCTAAAGGTTAAAAGTTAACTCACTTTATTGTCCCTGTAAGGAAATTCTGCTGCAACACATTTGGAACAGTAAACTACCATCGAAGGTGATCGGCAGTCCACGCCAGATCTTCATCACTACCTAGGACAAGGGCACTGACAGGAGAATTAACCTACAATAATAATAATAATAATAATAATAATAATAATAATAATAATAATAATAATAATAATAATAATACATTTTATTTATAAGTGCCTTTCAGGACACCCAAGGAGACTGTACAGCTGAGGATAAAACTGCAAATACCTGTTTTTAACGGTGGGAGAAACAGGAGGCCTTGTAGGAAACTAGAGAGACCGAGCAAACTCCACACAGCTGATTAGAGCTGCATCCATCGATTATTTTCAATGTTTTTTTTCATTAAACAATTATGTGAATGGGCAAAAAAATTGTAAAAATGTGAAACAGACATGACTGTCGAATATCAAATCAGGTCAAATTAAAGCCTAAATATTAAACTCTTCCTTATCACAAGAAAGGTATGAAAAATTTTAAGTATTGTGTATTCTCTGAGATGTGGTTCAGAAGAAGGATCACATGGAAATAATTACATAAACTGTGTATTTAAGTAGAGCTGCAGCTATCGATTATTTTTGTAATCGATTAATCTTTTATTTTCTCAGATCTTATTTGATAAAACGATCATTTGAATTTGCAGGAAAAAAAGTTAATATGTGAAACGGACATGTGTATCTGAAAATGAGAAATAATTGTCCATAATTCCAAAAGCAACAACCACAAAAAGTATAAAAGTAAAAGTATAAAAATATCTATAGATCTAAACAACAACAAACTAGTCACAATATGTGCACTGCAGTCTTCATCACATTTGTGTCTAACTTACTAAGTTACCAACAACTTAAGATGGAAGTAATATACACCTTTGTGTTGCTCCTGGTGTCATGTGCGTCACAATAAGTGTCTGTGAAATACAACAGAGGAACCAGTTTTTACTGGCAGTGAAATTAAGGAAACAAAGCTATGACCCAGGAAAGTTCTAATCAAATCATTTTTTTAATTGATTTGAGTCAATAAATCGTTTCAGCTCTAAAGTTGTTATACTTATACAAATTGACCGCCCAAGAGAGACAACGCTGCCCTGCTTGGCGTAAAAGCACATATTTCTTGAGTCCAGTCTATGTGCCACTGTTCATCTCCCCCGTCTTTTTACTGTGTACCTTTCATCAGTTGGGAAACACTGTTGGCTAGTAGATAGTGATTGATGGTGTGTGTTGGTCATGATGAAAGGAGGTCGGAGCCGCAAGGTTCACATTCTTCTCCCTCTGTCTGTGGCTCTTTATCTCTAATCACCTTTCCTCCTAAATGCACACAAACCTACACACACAGACACACATATATCTAAAAAAAGGAATTTCAAGAAAGTAAAAATGCCTTGTGTCTCGAAAATGTCTCTAAGGTTTTTCTAAAAGGAAATCTGACCTTAGGCATGCTTTACAAAGTATGTCTGACTTTCTTTTAATCAGATATTTTAGCTAAACTTAATATATAAACTTTACATATATATGTGTCTGTTTGTATTACTAAATATTTTGAGCTAAACTTAAACAGAAATAACACAATGGTCTGTATAATATCCTGGCAGAGGGAACAGATTGTTGCCCTTATTTTAAATGTGAGACTTGCACATTTTATGAATGTTAAGTCCATTACATCTTATTTTGTTGCTAATAACATATAAGGTAGTAAGTTATAACAACATTGTTTAATTTTGCCATTTTTGAGTACTTTTAAGGCTTGTCGTTACCATTTATGGTAAATTATTCAGTAAATATACCACCAACTGAATCAAAAAATATTTTTGAATATTGAATATATATTGAATATTGAAGTCATGTTAACAGGAAGTACAGTTTACACTTGGTGTACAAATCCAAGAATAAAGTATTGTATGAGGATATTTTCAGAAAAAAGACCATTTTTCAAAGACTGGAGGCTTCGTTACTTATTGGATGAGGTGGTTAAATAAGCTAAAGAAACACAAAATGGGTATAAACTGTTTAAAATTCACAGAGTGACTGACAGAGAAACATTCAATAAGCGAGCCAGGCCAGAAGCAAGCTTTACTTTATGAAAGTCCAGAAATCTTTTCTCCCACATGCAAGCAAAAATCTCCCAAAGATGAAATGCACATTCCCATGTGCTTCACATTTTTATTAACTAGCACTGCCCTCGCTGCAGCTCATTACAGCCCGTACACTGGAGTGAAGGGGCTTGTAGAGGCAGCAATGCTACCCCCCATACAGTTCTCCTGTGGGGCATTAGCTTTACCAGCAAAGCAAAGGCTTTGTAATGTGAGCCCAAGCAGGTTCACTGACGAGGCCGAAGTGAAGCTGATGTGTGTCTTTGTATGTGGGCTTGTTGTTCTATATTCTATGAAGCTCGTTCATAGTGTGAGGTCTGAGAACCAAAATGTCAGATCATTAGACTTTAGGGTGAAGGTTTGGGACAAGGTTAGGTTTCGGTCTGTCAAAGCACAGGAGGATATGCATACAAATGGAAACAGTTACTGCTTTGAACTCCTAAAAAGTACATAAAAATACTCTAAATTCTCATCTCCAAGATAAAGATATGATAAAGGAAGTTTAGATAAGAGTAGAGGACATAAAAAAGATAATAAAAAGCAGCAAAAGAAAATACCTGAAAGATAGGTAGCAGCAAATTGCAAAACATAGAAAACACACTCAATAGACAACATGTAAACCATACAGTGTAACTAAATACAATAAAATGCATTTGTAATAAAACACATTAAAGGCAAGGTGAGTGTATTGCATTTTTAAACACAGTAATTAACAGTGTTTTACATAAGGCTTAAAATACATTTAGACAAGAAAATATAAAACACAAGGATTAAAACACAAGGATTTAGCAAAATCCTGTTGGGAAAAAATTAAGATTGTTATTGCTTCAATGTGAAAATAAAGATGTTGTAAAAGCAATAAAAAACATCTGAAACTCTTTTTTTTTTAAATCACATATTAATATAAAATACAGTGTGCAATAGCTTTATAATTAGATTAGATTAGTCTATATTTTTCCCCACACTGTGGGGAGACAAATATAAGACGACAGTCTGCTAATGTGCTGCCTCATTGAACACAAACATACATGGAGGTGTAGAATGATTTCTTATCTTGCTATGAAGCACTGACACCATTATCAGCAGGTAGCATTTTATAAAACAAATGCCAGAATAAGCGGCACGGCTTAAAACAGAGAAGATCTGTAACTTGAGGTAATTAGCCGATGAGTTATGACAGAGCTAATAACATCACAGAGGGGTGTAGATACAGAATACTGCTCACTGCTGTTAACACAAGACGCTTGATATTTTACATTAGAGTGTAGTGAGACATCCATCTATTAGAACTGGCCACCTGTTTACCATCAGGCTCAAAGGGAGAAGCAGGCAGGGCTGTTGCAATCAGCCCCAGGGAGTCCCTCAAGGCTCTTTTTTCAGACCCCTTTATTTCTTTCTGTCAGCTTCATCAAATGATGCAAGTGAGGGGGAAAAAAGTGCGGACATTATTTGGAGACATTCCTGTGCTGCATTTAGAATGTTCATTAATCATTTTCTGCCTATCACACAGAATTCGCGAGCAGCAGCAACGAGCGAGTCGTTAGAAACGTATCTGCAGCTTGCACGACTCCACAGGTTGCTGTCACTACAGCAGCAGGGAGGCATGAGGGCAGAAAGCAGAGAAAGACAGAAGTGGATCCAAAAAAAGAACCTGCCAGAAATTAGAAGATATGACACCATTTACATGAATGATTGATGGAGTTATAATATGCTTGTAATGACCAGCTTTCATAAGCCAGTCAAAGTTTTACACTTTCAAACTCAAATTGCTTAAGATGGAGGAAGAAAAAAAATCTGCTGAAGGAATCCTTAGTATTTCTTATAAGGTAGCAAAAGAAAAGGCTTGAGTGTGAAGCCCTTTTATCACTTTAAAGCAGACGCCAATGCCGCTCATAGGAACAGTATTTCTGATGTGGACATGTCAGACGTATCATTGATTAAGAGCCAGGTAATCCATCTGATGTGGAGATTATTGGATCAGTGCAACACCTGCTTCAGGCTGATTCGCCTGAATAAAACGACTGTGTTAATCCGTATAGGAGGCAGTCCTTCAGGCTGAGGCAAGGACAGGGAGCACTGCAGCCAGGAGAAAGCCTCTGTGACTGGGTATGAGAGCTTGGGATATTAAGAGGCCAGTCCATGTTCGAGCCTCTACCCTTGTGTGTTTTTTGACGGATTGTGCTTTGGAAGCAGAGGAAGAAGGGTGTTGTATGGATTTCATTCAGTCATACGAGGTAATTTAAGACAGATTTAGGTGAGCTGTCGTCAAGGTTATGGCAAATAGAGGTGCAGGGAAATGTATGGGTCAGCAGTGTGGGCCTGGGAAGGAAGTCACTGTGACACATATATGCTATTGTAACTTGAAATATAACAGCCCCCTCAGCCATCAGCATGTTGCCTTCATTTTTGCACAATTCAGGTTTCCATCTGCTTGTCCAAGTACATTTTAACTGAACTGAATAGGCAAATCGAACTGTAAATTTGTGCCGGGGTCCGTCCATTGAAAGTATGTGAATATTCTAGTTTGAATTTCAATGCAGCCTGGGTAGTTTGTATGTCATCTTTTCTCTTTGCTGTCTCAAAATGATTTGCAAAATGGTGGCAATTGTAACACATTTTAACAGCCTATTTGAGTGAAAAAACCTGGACTGAAAGATACTGCAATTATAGTTAGGAGCTCCTGTCCTTCAATGTTTGATTCATTCCAATGGGATTTAAATAAATGCACCTCGAATGACAAAACGTTAGTTTGAAGTGTATTTGAAAAATTTCACTTCTCAGATATAGCATTTCATAAAATACTCTACAACTAGAGCAGTTAATTGAGGAGTGGACAGACATAACCAGTGGTCTTTTATCAATTTATTTTAAAAAATAAATAAATAAAAATCTGCTGAGGATTGACGTTAATTTACCACCTTTGTTGCGAGATTCAGCAAATTATTTTTTTTTTAATCCCAAAGCACCTAGCAACAATTTTAGCTGCTTTTAAAATTTCTTTGGAAACTTTAGTAACTTTTGAAAATCAAACACTATAAACACACATTTTCCCTCTAAATGACAACAAATGATTTTCTGTCACAGTCATAAAAACACATGGTGTGTCTGCCTAGCCCTAAAAGTCAGTGTTTCCAATGTTTCCATGGTGTTTAGTGATTTTTCAGACCCCTCTAGAAACTCGTACTCGACTAGTGATAAATCTGTCAACTTTTTCTTGTGTTATTGGAGACTTTTGGAGATTCTGACATGAAAGCACATATTGTTCGTTGTCTAAAACAAATCACTGCACTAAAAATAAATCACTCCCACTGACATTGACAGTTTTCTCTATTGCCTTTTTTCGGTCCCTTTTGATTGTTGATGTAGACTGAAATTTTACAATGATATGGCTAAAAATGTTTGTGTTTTACCATGACTTCTGCACTCCTGAGTAGACTGTAAGGTTTAAAAACCAAACAGAACTGAAGACAAATGAGGCTAAAAACTAAACAAACACACAAATAACTAATCCAACTCCTCCACAGCATCTGTTTTGGGTGACTTTAGCTGGTGTAGGATAACTTCCCTTCTCCCCTAGCCAAGTCCCCCCCTCCACCATGGCATTGTGCTGTAGTGCACTGTCTTTTTCTGAGTGGATTCAGGAAGTACACAACTATTGTTGCCAGGATCGT
The DNA here is from genome assembly GCA_029814465.1 of Ostorhinchus cyanosoma. Taxonomy (NCBI): domain Eukaryota; kingdom Metazoa; phylum Chordata; class Actinopteri; order Kurtiformes; family Apogonidae; genus Ostorhinchus; species Ostorhinchus cyanosoma. The sequence goes on along the minus strand of JAPTYQ010000018.1, from coordinate 22,019,904 downwards.
ACCCCGATGGAATCTCGAAACAGCTTAAAAAGGACTTCTGAGCCAGAGCTTCAACCTACAAACTGCAAGATGGAACTCTCATGTATTTGGCAAGAGGTAAGGCCTTTATGTTCTGTGCTGACAATGACCGGAAAGTGAGGTACGGCAGAACTTCGATCATCTGAGGTTTCATTTTTTAAAAAGCTCCTTTTATTTATTATTTCTGTAGGAAGTACATGTCTTTATGTGTGTAATATACATTGTAATCAGTATAATATCATTTTGATGTGGGAGGGGGGCACAACCTATCCTAGGACAACGCCCCCCCCTTCCCCCTCCACATATACTAGGATAAGTTTCCCCCAGGTGTGAAGTTATCCTGTTACACTGAACCCCAAGCCTGGATAAAAAAGTTGGAATTAGGACATTTAAAAAAAAAAAAAAAAAGAATTGACCAAGTATAGTCCATTTGTAGTTCTAAACACATTTAGGGTGTTTTTATACTCACTTTTTTGTCTTTCCCACGTTATTCCTATCTCCTACATCGTTCATTACAATTACATGCATATTTCTGATAATGCAAATTGGGTGACATTATTTAGCAACTTTTAGGACAACCAAGGAGTTGGCAACACTGCTGCAGAGTCTCACTCATATCATAAGAGAATTATCAATCAATCAATCAATCAATCAATCAATCAATCAATCAATCAATCAATCAATTAATCAATCAATTTTATTTATAATTGTGTCACATCATAACAAAAGTTCTCTCATGACACTTTACATTTAGAGCTGGTCTAGACTAGACTCTTATGCCAATTTACAGAAACCCAACAGAATCCTCCAGGAGCAAACACAACATTCAACACAGCAGGTATCCACTGTTTAACTGATCTGACATCAGTTTCTGCAGCTCTTCATACATGATGGTGTCTTTTAGCCTGTTTCCACTGGGTGGTAGGGTTTGGATCAGAACAGAACTCTATTTTGTGTGTTTCCATTGTAAAAGGGGCCCAAACAACTGACCTGTACTGTAGAATTTCTATTACCCTTCTGCTGGAGGTCCATAGGAAATGGTACAGTAAGGAGAAGAAGGACTTAGACCAGCATCACCCAATACAATCTGATGATTGAGTGACAGGAAAACATCACTTCTTGCTGATGGATGTCCTGTTTGTGTTAGTTGTGTTGTGTTCATCGTCAACATGGAAATTCATTGAGTACCAAGTGAGGGTGTAGCTGACAGTGGAAATCATACAGTATTGTAGAGACCTCAACCATACCACTCGTGTGCTATTCAATGTGATATTTGTTGTTGTTGTCAACTTCATTTAATTTTATAGCATCTTTCGAAATGCAGCCAAACCTTTGCACGACAACACAACACAGTTTTGCATATTGAAAACTCAGAAACTTCAAATATATGAAGATGGAAGAAAACATCTAATATGACTTGCAGTGACTGTTACACATCTCAGTTTCTGAATGTGTTTCCATTACACTCTCAAACAGGCCTAAACACTTTTGTGATTTCCAGCAATGCACATTAAAACAGCAGGATGGAAATGCTGTTCTTATGGCTTTTAGGACAAGTTGTTCAAGACATAAAGTGACCATAAGGGACTTTGTTATGTTTTTGTTTTACCACTTAAAGCAGCTAAAATAAACAGCATCAGTCATTCATGCACAGCCATTACTTCCAGCTCTGTCACAAGATCCGGAGTCATATCTATCAGGTTACTCTGCTACCGTAAAATGTCATGTTTTACAACCACTGGGTTTTATTATGGGCCCTGTGGCTTCTATACAATGGGCCTCACTGTGGAATGTACTGTAACACACTCCGCGGATGCAAGGACTCACAGTGACGTGTTGTGTGATGGAGACCGTTATATCTGGACCAGTGCTCTTTGGCAGTGTGGACATGCCACTAGGACTGTGTGTTGTTAGAAGGAGAAGCTGAGACTTGAGCAGGGTCATGGCTGCTGTGTAGCACCTCATCAGTCAGCCCAACAGCCGCGAGGAGGGATTGTTTAAATCTGGCTCTGCGCCTCGTCTTGAGTTACATCCAGATGGTCGATGAGAACTTGAGCGGCAGGTTGTTGCTTGGTCAAGCATTCATGCGGTTGTGAAACACCCAGTCATTTCACATGACGTCTCCTAAGCTTTGTCTTAAAGGAAAAAATACCACAGCTGATAGTCATAAAATTACTGTTTTACTTGAGTTCACTGCACAATGTCACGGAAATGTGCTCTGGCTTTTTTCCTCTGAACTCTGTCGTATATTGCTCCAGATGGCCTTCTAGTTCATGGTTTCACCTGCAAGGCAATCAGGGTTTGGGTCCATAGGTAACTAGATATGGAAAACAAGCTGACATGTTGCTGGTCATGTGTTGTATCACTAAACATTCACTAAGTGTTACCACATGCTTTTTGTGTCTGACATCCCATTTTTTCTTGTCTCTGCTTATAGATGATGTGCTCCAGGTTAAAGTTTAGCCGCACATGCTGTTTTCATTCAATTACTTTGACTTAAGTCATTGTCACATCCTAAAGTATCCTGAATTAAAAAGACACTCGTTCGTTTTATGACCTGCCTTCTGCTTTATGGTATATTGGTGTAAGTTTATGGTGCTTTCAGCATCTTATTGATCCAGACTTTCAACAATTGTGCTCTTCCCTGTTCTTTTCCTCTTTTATGCTCTTTGACAAGCATCATCCTTCAAAGTCTTTATTTTATTTTTTAGGGTTTTTTTTATTTTAGGAGTTATTTTTATGTCTTTACTAGATAGATTAAGAAAAGTGAGGCAGCAAATGGCAGGAGAGAGAGTATAGGAATGACATACAGTGAATAGCCTCAGGCTGGAATTGAACAAGGATTGTGATAAGACAGCTGTGTGTCAGGTGCAAGAAAAACACCTAGACCTATAAAACGCCCATTTAAAAACTTCATTCAGTGTTTCAACTTTAAAATAATGAATATATTCCTTTTTAGCCAAATTTCAACAGAAATTTCAACATAGCGTTAACTCAATTCTTGACAGATTAACATAATGAGTCACAACCATAAACCAGTTTCTGTTGATTTAACACATAAATGGTTTGGAGTAATGAACATAACAATATGCTTGGTTCACTTGCATAAATAACCCTCATCTGCAGATATGCACTTTTAATGATACAAGTTTATCATTTAGATCAAATTATTTCTCTGACCTCCTGGCTCTGGGTCAACCCACAATGCACTTTTAGAACCACAGTTTTAGAGTAATTTGTGAGAAACCAGCTAAAATAGGGGGGGAATAGCATCTCATATATTAAACAAAATACAGTATGGCATAATTTGAAGTATTAATGCCTACTAACAATACATCAAATGGGTATCAAGAGTTGACAAATCACGCCGCACAGTCCTCTTCTCTTCAAACCTTGAGCAAAATGATGAGGCTTGGGTGGCAACAGGCCAGAGAAAATCACTGCGGATATTTAGGAGAAAGACAACAGTGAGAAAAAGTGACCATAATAGAAGATGAAAGAGAAAACACAGGGTCAGTCCAGGATGACATGAGCTCGGGCAACATATAATAGAGCAACATAAAGACCATACTTACATAGATTGTCTATTACATTGTATTTCAATACAGGATACAGAATACATGACCTTGCGTTGACGAACATAACAACATGCATACGTATGTAACATATATGAATACCTGGAATATGTCTGTCTGACAGACCATCTCATAGAAAATGTACCATTCATTGTGTTGTGCTACATTTTTTCATCAAATCTTGCAGTTTATTTCCAGACAATGCCTGTTAGCAAATATGCATCGACAACATGTTTCATTTATCTGACAGTATGCATTGTAATACTGAGAGTTATTTTTCATGTGTTGTCTTGTCTGAGTTTGCACCACCTCGGCCTGCCAGTCCAAGTAATTGTCCAGCTTAAGATTCATAAGAAAAGTAATCAAGTTTAAACATTTCTTGTAATTTGACAGTGGTGCAGTGGTTAGCACTTAAGCAACTTCACATTTTGGTGGATGGAGTTTAAAGCCACAGTGCTTGGTAGTTTTTTTTTTGTGTCAATGGGCATTTCAAGTGCATTGAAATCCAAGAGGTCGAAGGGGTAACGGGATTGGAATCCCTTCTGTGGAAGAAAAAAATGTCCAGGACATTAATATTTTGGGTTATATGAACATGTGAAACATAGAGTCTGTGTTTCTGGGTTTTGACAGTTTCCAGGGGGCAATAGTAATCACCATTTGTTTGGGCTGAAGCCTGTTGGTACCTTACTTCCATTTCAGAAATATCTGGATAAAACCATTCACCATGTTCATCACTAACAAACTGGGTGGAAAGACATGCAAGTGGAGGAAATAAATTTTGAGCAATATTCTACATGCCATCCATTCATCTGTTTTCTGCACATCATGGGCTCAGGGTTCTATGATTGAACAGAAAATGTGTCACCACTTGAAAAAAATGAATCCCAGTCTGTAAATTCTAGAGAGTTGAGCATTGAGAAAATCACCAATGAATTCTCCAGTCTACTTTCAGCTTGTCATCACTCCACCAAAGGTTTTGAAATCCATCTGAATTTTGATTATTTACAATTTATAGAACTTAGCCGCTTGTGTGTGATCCTGTTAATGACTCCATATTGACTCGCATATCTCAAAATATATCTATGAATATATCTGATCTGATGGAGGAATTCTGATTTCAGATTTGGAATCAGGGATTTTTCTCCCAGCAGCAAAATCAATGTTTACCACTGAAATGTACCTCAGGGTTGTTTTAGAGACTATGAAAAATACATCAAATACATGACTGATAGTTCTAATTGACAATTGTTAGCCCTTTAATGCCTGAATTTATAGACAAATATATATATATTTAAAAATCATTCATGTTTTTGCTTTCAAGCAGATAAACAAACTAAGTGGAGATTGTTAATTTGACAATAGCACATAAAAGATAGATAGATAGATAGATAGATAGATAGATAGATAGATAGATAGATAGATAGATAGATAGATAGATAGAT
>JAPTYQ010000018.1:21947286-21966065 GCA_029814465.1 Ostorhinchus cyanosoma | reverse complement strand
GAAATATGTACCCAGAGCAACAGGCTTTGGAGGTGGTGGTGGTGTGTGTGTGTGTGTGTGTGGGGGGGGGGGGGGGGCACGACACTGCTGTAGAATTAGAATTAGAATTGAATGTGAGCCCAGCTGTGTGGTTGTATATAAGATAATTGGCCCATGGATGTGAACTGGCTTTAACAAGCAAATCTGTTGTGGAATATATAGCTTCATTTATAGAACTGCAGTGCATTGTGTGAAAATCTGTGCATGTTTTGCTTTTTATCAGTTGGTAATATGACTTGTAGAGGAACAGGTGTTAGCCAGGTGTTGCATTATAATGACTGGTCATACAAATACATGCAATCCAGATCATGGTTAAAAAAATTTTAGAATTCATGTTAGGTTTGATTCTCTATAAAACCATGTTGAATGAATTAATGATGAATTCTGGGGAGTGAGATTTTGATAATGATCCAATATATTTCACCATTAAATCTGTGGTATGTAAATCTGAACCACTCACATGTAAAATATTTTATCTTTGCCTACAGGAGTATGCTTCATATCATTACTGCTGCTCATTACATATATTCAAGTGCATTGACTAATATGATACATACTAGACTTCAAAATATATTATTTCTAAATTAGGGCATGGTAATTCTAGAAGTGGTGCACAGACCGTTTTGGTTTGAGATCGGTAACAGAAATTTGATTTCTTCCTCAGGACCTGAACAAGAATATGTCATGAATTTCCTTTTTATTGACTTCTCTCAAAGTTTCTTTTTCACTATAATATTTGTAGTTTTCCATATTTCACAACTGACGCCTTTACTCTCCATTTCATATCTTTGCTAAGCTCAACATTTAAAGTCTTCCAGAGAACATTATTCTTCTGTTTTATTTTGGGAAATGAAGTCACACATCATATTATTACTATATATTTTATTTGGGAAGATGTTTTGAACCACCGAAGGTGAAGGTCTCCATGGACACCAACCTGGTCCAATTAGCTTTAGGAATATAAATAACTCATTGCAAGGTTGGAAAATACCAACAATTCCCATATTTGTGAATATTAACTTTTAAGTAAGTATCATTAAATTTGTGACTCAATAAAACATTTGTTCCCCAAGTCTGAACCAGCTGCTGGTCCGGACAGTTATTCACTGATTTAAATATCTATGTAAAATAAAAGGAACACCCAAAATGAAAACACACTTAGAGGAATAGTTGCATGTTTATTAGTTTTTTATTCATTCACTTACTCATTAGACTGTTTGTCCCCTATTGCCTGAGCGAAAACACTGCAGTATTTACCAATGACATAATGAATTATTCAGTTTTCTCCTCTACAGTCTTGCTGAATTGTTTGGGTTCAGTGTGTCCTTGGTTCTTCAAAACCAAAACCAAGAATGATAACAGAAAGGGCTGAAAGAACTTCTTAGAGGCATCCAACTTTCACAGCAGCTGAAGAATCAGGGACAAATTACTCAGGTAATGTATTTCTGAAATGCAACTGATTATACTTCACAACGAAAACCGCTTTCAAATATGATGACAAAATATAAAGGAAAACTTTGCTGGTCCTAGAAGTGAGCCTTGAGGCGCACCATGCAATCAGAGGCACAGAAAGACTAAATAATCAATTTTAGGTAAATGTTCTGTTTGTCAGGTAAAATGAGAAGAGGGCCTCCCCAGAGATGCTTAACAAAAAGAGTCTGTTATAGCCACAGGGAAATGGTCATGATTAATATGTCATGGATTAGTCAAACCAGCGGGGGGAGCTCTTCCATGTGACAGAGTGAATGCCTCTGTTTTGTGTGGAGTGAAAGGCCTCACATTTTGCTTCTCCCTAAAAACTGAGTCACAGTTATTTGCTCTTTTTCATGATTCCTCTTTCCTTTTTCATTATCAACAACAACTTTTTACTCCAATACCTTTTATTGAAACAGAAGTAATACAAATGTGAGAATTTTCATCTGTCAGTCCTCGTTCCGCAAAAAAAATCTCAGTTATACCATCTTCGACTGTGCACACTACACCCTGACTAGACTTAATCCTATCTACTAATTTTTTCCAACTACCACCATGATAAATCATCTAACGCAGTAACGTTGCAGATGTTGCCTCTGTCTCTATTTAGATTCCAGGACATAATTCTAAACAGGAAAAGATTTTCCAATTATTTAGGCTAAGTATAAACTTGAAGACAGCTGCGATACACATTTATGTATCACTGCAGCTCTCTCCGTCTTTTCTCAAACTGAGCTTTTTGTGTCTTTTACATTATGAAAGCTGTTCAGGTAGAATTAAAAGACATGATTTATTAGATTTCTTTATTAGACTTCTTATCTAACACTTTAGCGGCAAAACTATTGGTTGAATTCATACCAAATTGGGTTTACAGATTGACAGTGACCCAGAATAGATGTCATTACATTCTTGGAAAAGTAGGTCAAAGTTAAAATGTTTTATGATTTTTTTAAAAATCTTTTTTCCTTATTTACTTATAATGAGCAAAATTTTGCATGTCTATAAAAACATCAGTTTTGTTTCAATTTACTTCAAACTTGGCACATATATAGAGGCAGTTTATGTGTTGACATCAGCACATGCATAGACGTGATCACATCTGCTTGATCGATGCCAAAATAAGCTACAATACATATGAGGGTCAGGGTTTGTTGTGCCTGGCACCACTTGTTTGTTTGTTCAGTTTTTAGCTTGATTTTCTTCAGTTTGGTGTAGTTTTAACCTTACCCACTTAGGAGGCTACAACATGAACATTTTAAATTTTTAGTCTGCACTAACAATCTAAATGGACCAAAAAGAGACAACAAAGAAAACTGTCAATTGGAGGGATTTATGTAAGTGCAGTGATTTGTTTTGGACAAAGAACGGTATGTGCTTTCACATCAGAGTCTCCAAAAGAAAATGTTGAAAGATTTGTCATTAGTTGTACCTGTGATAATCTCTAGAGGGGTCTGAAAAATCACTAAATATATCTAAGTTGAAAATACTGACTTTTACAGGTAAGCAGACAGACCCTGTGTTTTTATGACTGTGACAGAAAATCATTTGGTGCCATTTAGTGGGAAAATGTGTGTTTTTCATCCAAACAAATGTTAAAGTAGCTAAATGTGTTGCTAGGTGTTTTTTAAGTTGCTAGGGTTGTCTGAAAAAAGTCTAATTCTTGCATCAAAAGTGCTAAATTGGAGTCAGTGTTTCTGCAGTTCCATGATATCTAATCCACCATAAGATAAACCACATGTTATGGTTTTCCACTCATTCATTTATTCGTCTGTTTGATGCCGCATACATTGCAATAGACAATATTATTTGTTATTATTTGTTTCCTCGGGTGTGCGGTGTTGCCTTCGGATCGTATTCCCACACCGTATTTTAGTTTTTGCCTGAACACGCACACACCGACACCCAGGATCCAAACTTCCGTGGATTCCACGCCCTGTTTTCCGGGGAACCGGCGCAGATCCAGCCCTTCAACACGCTGCTCTCGCTTACGTCCCGTCCGTGAGCAGTGAGCTGGCCGCGGCGGAGATTTCTCCTTCTGCTCGGATCATATCTTTTTTGTAACTTCGGTCTTGGGTGTCTTCGGACAGATATCGGAGTAGTGCAGCCGGCTCGGTGGAGCTCCGTCGCCTGTAAACCCGTGCGTCCTCGCGCTGCGCCTCCGTGGCCATGGATTGATTGGAGTGTTTTTCCTCCGACCTCTGCTTCGACCAAGTTGAGAAAACACTCCGTCTATAACCTGCGGCTCTTTCTTTCCAGCTACATGTTTCAGCCGGTCACTTTGAAAAGTATCTGGTTCCGGATGATTTTAGGACTTTGAACGTTTTTTTCCCGCTTGTGCATTTACAGGAGGTGGCTTTGGATTTAAAGGATTTCTTTTTTTCGAGCTTCTCCGGGGTTCCTGAAGCCTGCAAAGATTTATTTGTGAAAAGTGATGGCCGAGCGAGGAGCTCTGTCGCTCCTCTCTCTTCTCTGTCTCACCTTTCTCTACTTGGAGACTACCGTCGCAAAACATGGAGACAAAGGTAATAGCCTGGTATTATTGTTAGAACTGCTGTGCTGTGTGTTTAAGTCCTCACTTGTCGAATAAAGAAACTTACCTGCATCACGAGTATCACGAGTTAGAAGAAAAGAAAAAGAGACGGAATGCAGGCTGTAGGCTCTGAAAAGCTGACATGGAGCTAAAGCAGCTAATTGTACTGGATTCACATCAGCCATTTACCCAAGTTTATAAGAATGCTCAGATTTAGTGCAACATCTGCTGTGGTACAACAGGAAAGCAACACGCTTCTCCCAGTCCTTTTGTCTGCATAGGAGCTGCTCACAGGTTGGATTTTCACATGATTCACAGACATGAGGCATGCTTGTTGCAGACATGTATACGTATACGTGGTGTTTGTGGAAGTGGAAGGCTAAATAAATATAGATAGATGTACTTTATTGATTCCAAGCTGGGAAATTACACTGCAGCAGCATGACACACACACACACACAAAACAAAAACAGAAAAATAGAATACAAGAAAATACACACTATACATAATACATTTGAAATACACCTGGATAATAAAACTGTAAGGTGAAAAAATAAACTGTAATGTTCAGTATGATGAGGGTGCAAAAGGATGTTTAGGTGCATATTGACATCGGGGTTATGACCAGATGCAGCCATTTGTTGAATTGATCTCATCTGTATTATTGAATCACAGGTCCTTGTGGAATTGGAAATATGGCAGGAACTTGAATATAAAAATTCTATGCAAAGAGTCATTAGCGCTCACTGTCAGGTAATAAGCTGGTATCATCAGTCCAGCAGATATCTCATTACCTGTGCGTCAATACATGTTCAGCTGATGGATAAACAGAGCCCAATTCATTTGCTTCTGTTAATTGTTTTGTAGCAATGGCTCTGCACTGCAGTGTACACTTAAAGATTTGTCTTATTCCACCTGGTGGAGTCTGGAAATATCACACTGTTTTGATACATTTTTGCAAAGATATAATAGATTTTGATTAGTGTCTGTGTTTCTGTATAACTCTCCCCAATCTGCTGTAGAAACCCCAAAGCCATGACAAAAATCCCCTTCCAGACATTATCACATTGCCCATCCTGATAGTCGAATCCTTATCATTGAAGATATTAAGTGATAACTGACACAGCAGCATGTGGTCTGGAAAATGGTGAATTATTGTGCAACATGGCCCAGATTTTTCTGTCACTCCAATGATATGCAAAATAGTTGTGTCTTTGCCTTTTGAAAAAAGAAATGCAGTCCATGTGCCTTTGAAAGCTGGTTGTTTATTATGCCAGTTTTAGAAGAAGACGGGCCTTGGAGTGACGGGCCTCTGCTGGTTGTTGGGCTCTTGCATGTGGATTCTGATGAAAGACCCTCTCCTGCATGAAAAGCGCTCTGCAGTAGTGGAAGGGGAGATAGAGAGAGAGAGAGAGAGAGAAAAAAAAAGCCCCTCCTTGGCTTTGCTGGAGATCAGTACAAAAGAGAGAGATGGGGGTAGGGTGAAACAGGGCGACTGTCTGGAAAGTAATAAAACCAGGAGATTAAGGGGACCAGGGAGTTCCTTTGGGAGCTTTGATTGATTCCAGAGAATTGGACTGGGACCCACACACAAGGAGAGTTTCAGATTACTAATTGTGGGGTCCCCCTCTCTGAAAATATCTGTTTATTCAAAACACATTTCTTTGAGGTCCTGACTGTGGCTGAGTTATCTTTATCAAAGTTGGCGTGGAGTTGCAGAGTCTGTCTGGTGCTGGGACGGATTTAATAGATGGTATCCGACTCTTGTTTTATTTCAGAATAACCTGTAAAACTTCACCAGCAGAGCTACTATTTTTGTTCCACTTGTAGTCCCTGAAAGTTGCTCTTTCTTTAAAACTTTCCACTAAAGTTGGTCTTCTGTAAACAAGTGCCTGTTAGAGGAGTGTAAAATCCATTTAGGCTTTATCTTATCTCTCTAATCCTGCTGGGAGGGAATTGTGTGCTGATTGTCTCCCAGTGGACAATGCAAATAACTTGCTGAAATGTGTAAACATTTGCCAGCCCTCTGTGCTCTTACAGACCACTCTCAAGGGTTTTATCCTCACAGACCACCTCACATGCTGCATTGCCCAGACTTTATAAACAACTGTCGTTTTCTTTGGCTCATTTAAGAGCTCCTCTGCGGACTGTCTAAGAACATAATTTACCATCTTTCTGTTTTTGTGTTTGGAAAGTCCTGGTGGTCTTGAAATCCACTTTGGGAAGGTGAGGAGGAGGCATGGCTCCATCATGTGTGATTCACCTTTTAGATAATAGTGCAGTGTAGATACTCCTATATGTATTGCTGCCACTTATACAAGTACATTTTCCAAGTTTATTTTCTGCTCTAGAATCGAATGCCTTCTCTGCATGTCCACATCATCTTGTGGGAGAAGTTTGGAGAGGGTGTCATGTAGAGCCACCTGCTGTCGAAGCCAAATGCTGTTTACTGATCATTTATTTATGGGCTCTAATCGCTTATAACGTCCTAATGACCTCCATCCTCTGAGTGACAGATAATTGCACTCTTGGCCAAGTGTGAATCATCTGTTTCACTAATGAGACTGCCCCCATTAGAAAATACTGTTGATTTGTGAAGACCGGTGACGTGGAGGCTTAGGTTGGACAGATTAGATCAGCTAGGTCAGTGGTCCCAAATGGCAACTTTTTTGGTTGTCTTTCCTATTTGTCATTTTGTTTGTTTAGGATTTTTCCAGGTCAAAATGAAAGGAATCATTTAATTTTGCACCCACTGTCACAGCAGTTTATCTGGTGTAACTGACAGGAGGAGGTCAGGTCAATACCTTCTGAATCACATCAACTACACATGCATGTTTTTTCGCTGGCGTAGTTGAACGTATATTTTGCCAGGCTAGAAGGACCATTTGCTTTTATGTCATGCAAGTTCTCCAGTTTGATTGTTTGCTCATCTAAATGCTGTGCCTTTAGTGAAAGCTGCATTGCAGTTTACGTAGGTGGAAAACACTTCACCTATAACAAGATTGCAGTTGTGTGCTCCATACATGTAAAGTACATTTGAATTTGCAAAATGTAAATTATTTCTCACTATTGCATACATGTCCCCTACGTTATTCTGGAGATTTGCTGTTTGTACAGAAGATTGAAGCTGCATTAAGTCTCCACTCACACACTTACAATATTAAACCAACAGTTTTGCCTCATGTTTATTGATTGCTTATCTTTATGTTTAAAGGATGTTTGAAATGTTTTGTCTAACTAGAACGGTGTCTCTGAGGCATGGATAGAGCAGGCGTCTGCTATGAAGAGAGAGAACCCAAGCCTGTGTCATGGTCTAAAACCTAGAGTACTCATGGTCTCAAGTCTGACGTTTCTGCTACCCCCCCACTAAGATGAAATTGCCTCCATTAGAGCTGCTTCTGGTGGTGAGGGGTGGAAAAGCACAATTGAAGTCTGCTTTTCTTGCCTCTGCTGCTGCCTGTACACCAGCCAAGTGTTCAGCTCCTCTGGATCTCGGGTACATACTGTGGCCTTGAAAGAATTTCTTCAAGCTGTATGAAATTTCCATGAAGTCAAATGTTTTTCTTGCTTTCAGGTTAGAATTGAAGTTTTGATTTTTGTCTGATGTGAGTGGCATAACTTTATTATTATTATTATTATTATTATTTTTGGTCCAGGCTTGTCCTTCGTGGCATACATAGTAGGATGTGATATAGAGGATATTTTCTCATTGCTGATCATGAAGCTCTTTAAAGATCTTTTACAGAGCACCTGATTCTGTGATTAAGATCAGTGAAACAAATATTAACAAATGGCAGCAGTTGTTTCATCTTGATTTCAGAGGAACCCCCCCCCATAAGGAGTAATGAGTATGGTGGGCTTTCGAACCAACATACTCAGATAACTGCAATTAAATACTCAGTGGCATCTTCTACAAAATAGCCTCATGTAAACAATCAGTTTTATTTCAGGGGAAATACTGGAGGCAAGTGGCTTTTGCTTGAAGTTGAGACTTGGATGTTCACCAGCTGGACTATTTTAATGTATGTATGGGTACGTAATCACATATACAGTGTTTGTTTCTTGTTGACACATGTTTCTGTAAGTATGAAATGGTAATTAATTGCGGCATACGAAAACTGTAGGCTGCCTCTGCTAACCCAGGCTGTACTGTAGTGATAAAAATCTTTTTATAGTCAGAACTTCATTGGACTCATGAACTTTGAATATTAGGAAAGTAGTCAAATATTACCCAATGATCATTAAATATTAGTTTTGCTTGGCTCGTCTGTTATTGTTCTTAACATGTTCCACATCCTCTGATGATTTTTATGGGAAACCTTGGTCCCTGGACAAGAGAAAATCCTTTTATACTGTCTGGTGCAGAGCAGGTTGCGGTGTTGTCTATGTCTGTACTGTAAAAGATGGTCTATTCTTCTATTGTGACCAGTCAGCTCCCAGAAAAGCACTTCACTACATGTACGCTCGTCTTTAAAGCTGAGCTACCTGCTGTGTTTAAAAAGCTGTCAGACACAGCACCTTTCCTACCTTGGCTGCTCTCTGTCTTCTTTGGGTTGACTTTCATGTAAAAACAAAAACAGGAGGAAAAAGCTGGAATATCTGAAAAAACACCTTGGTAGAAGTTTAAAGAAGTGGACCAGGGTGAAAGGACTATAGAGCTGAGGCAACTCCTCTGAGACTCTGGTAACTTAAAGGACATTACATCCACAGCATTCTCTGGGAAATGTTCACCTCACTGACACTTACTTTTAAAAATAGCACAAAATGCATAATTTTCATTCACTGCAGTACTGCTGTTGTGTTATCCAGACTTCCCCTTTCTGTTGTGATTGAATGATGCTCAGGCTTAATGACCTCTGGGAGAGCAGAGTCTTTTCAGTTTCCCTGGAGCTGACGCACACAGCAGCAGGGCGAGGAGAGAATACGGGACTGAGGCTGAAATCATGGCCACATGTCGATAAGACTTGACTCTGTCATCTCTGTCATTATGCTGCTGTGGACTTCAGCTACAAGGCTAACTCTGTCATACTGTTTTCTAGTTATGTTCTGCTGCTTGAGCCTGATGACAGCTTTCAGTTGAATACACATTTGTGCAACTTATGTCAGGGCAGAAATGAAGTAAATACATTTCTTGTACATCTTTGGTTTGGATAAAGGGAAAACGGAATGTGTGCAGTTAGTCAACACATAACTCAGACACAAGGATCCACAGGGCATTGAATTAGACAGGAAGCTAAGCTGGTCTTTTTCAGCCTTTATCTTTTGATCAAACTGCTCCTTTTGACCTTTTGCCATACACTTTTCTTGAACTTGTAATCATTAATCTTTTTAAAGAGACTACACCCTCACAGAGTATTGAACAGGGCTGCACAGTGTGTTGAGTGTGTTTGTTAAATCAGAGGAAACAACAAATCATTATGACATGCTAATATCAGCATTGTTAGGTAGATAATGAAGACTTTATCAGGAGAACGTACAAACAAAATGATCTCAAAGCCTTGTGCAACTGACTAGTCATGTAGCATGACAGTATGAATGAGATTTTATGCTGCCACAGTTGGGTATGTTCTTGTGGATTGTGCGGCATCCTCCAGTCTGTTCATGCATAAAGAAAAACTGCTAGAAACAGGCTTAATAATTTCATCCTTACTGTGTAACTCCAGCGTGACAGCAGCAAACGGCAGCATATATTGACAATAGGAGTATTATAAGCAAAGATGAATTTTCCCCTGGACTGGCCTTCAACAGAAACTTTAAAGAAACAGGTTTTTGTGGCTGTATCAATACAAGTCAGTGAAGACTTTCGCCATAAAAATGTCTTCAAACATTTTTTTTTTGCCATTTTGGCTCTGTTAAGCTTCAGTCTGGTTGTCTGCTGTCGGCAGTGGTAGGCAAAGGATTATGCAAGCTGTGTTTGTCAAATGAGCTTGGACTAATGAGTGCAAGACTCTGTTGTACACTGAACTGTTTTCCTAGCCCTGGGGAACACACTTCAGAAATTACTGCCTGCCTTTTTACATATTTGAATTCTTATGTTTTATATTCTCAATATTTGGTTTTTATGTTTCTGAAATGATCCAAGCAGGTCGATTATCTGACTGATGATGATCTTAGTCTGAATAAACTGCTAATTTTTGGAGATGGTGAATTGTTTGAAATTAGATCTTTATCTGAGAGCAGAATAGTTTTTTTGTGGGCTGTGTGAAGCATAATGTAAGGGTCTCCTGTAGAATGTTTAAATATTGATAGTCATTTTCTTCTCTAAGGCACTGTCTTAAGATGGATTCTCATAACTGCTACCTGAATCATCAGCCTGAATGATGATAAACAAAAGTCATTTTGAGAAATAATAGCTTTTGAGAATAAAGCAGAGGTGCTTAAGTACTGCACTTGAGCACCAAGCAGGATTGCTTTAGAAAGAGTGATTTATAGCTCTGACTTTATACTGTGAACTTCACAATTAACATTAGCTGACATCACATTTTACGATTCCATGTCAGTCAACCATAAATATAATTAACATACTTTGTATTTATAGTAATTGTGAAACAGTGGGTTTAATTCCTGGGAACAGCAGTCCTCATAAATTAGGAGAAAGTAATATTCTTCTCAAAAGCCTGATTAGTAACCTTCGTTTGATTGCACTGTACCTGCTGGAGTTGGAACATCCTGCAGCTCTCAGACATGAATTTATTCTCTGCCGTCGTTTTGGAGGACATCCAGGGTGTGATGAATTAACCTGAAGTCTTCTCGCTTGTGGAGTTTACTGTGCAGTTATTACCGGACTCATGCTTCAAAGAGAATCAGAGGCATCAGAACAACAAAAAATGAATGCTGCCTTTTCTCCATAATGATTAATGTTAAGTCTTGTGGTTTAATGTGGGTATGGCAGGTTCAGTCTTGTCTACCTTGACCCAGTTTGTCAGATTTCTGTGTGGTTGATTGTCTCAATTTGTTTTCAATCTCACTGCTTTCACAATTCTTCTCATATACCTGGGGCCAAGTTCCCCATCTTGTGTGCATTTAGGTCTGCTCTTGCATACACACTCCAAGTATCAATCACACATGTACACACAGTGCCTCTCAGCCTTCATTCAGTAAAAGAAACTTTTCATGTGCTGAAAGGGTTTGGGGGCAGTCAGTCACAGAGAGAGGATTGTGAGCACTGCTCAATCGCGCCTGCTGCCATCATCTTGTGTCTGGCCTGTGGCTCTTGGCAGCGTTCGCCATGGTGGGATGTGTGTGTATGTTTATGTGGGTATTTGTATGGGCGTATACCACCCATCTGGAGTAGAACAGCTGTTTTATCAACAAAAGTTCAGAGAGTTTCCTGACTTGAAGTTCCTCTCTAGCCAAACAGTGATTACCTACTTTTAGTGAGATGATGGAAGAAATTAGAGCAGTTTGATTTAGTTTTGAGTGTGTTCTGTGGAACAACCAGCAGCTGCAACGTCTTTGATCCTTTTATGTGATTAAAAATAGGATGGCATGTGTGATTATACTATTATAGGCAACATTTACACCGTGACAGATTTTTATTTAGTATTAAGGTAAATTATAGATTTCCATACTGATGTGAATTTTAGAAGTTGTGAGTTGTGGTTTGGTTTTGTGAAAAAGAGATTTTATAAGGTTCGCATAGATCAAACCTGATACTTTCAAATGGAAAATATCGACACATTGGCAAAAAGTGCATTTCAAGCTGTGAATATGTTGTATTTTTCCTCAGTCTTAGTTAGCTCAAACACATCCCAGATCAGCATCAGTGTCACAACAATTTTTCAAGATTTCTGATAATGGTGTGTGCTCAGTAGTTAATGACCTGTTGCAAATTCAGCGAGTAATACCAAAGCAATGCCATTTGAAGTTGTCAGATTTTTTTTTTTTTTTTTTACAAGTCAAGAACTGTTTTATTTAGTTTCTGTGTTGAAAATCCATAGGAACTACTAAAACTTTCTAGCCTTAGTAGGCGTAGTGTGTTTGGGCTTCAGCAAGAATAGAAGAAGGTGTCATTTTTAGTCCCACACAGTACTTTTCCATGGCACTGTCTCAGCATGCAAAGCACAGCAGTGTTCTGGTTTGTTGAGTCTCAGACGTTGAGTTTAGATAATTTAGGGTTTAGAGTTAAGACCAGTAGAGGCTCTGTCCTACTCATGTATATATCAACTTGTGCCCCAGTTCTGCTTCAAGGCCTTCTCGTCTACTTCCCTGGTTTTGCTTTGATTTCACCTGCTGCTATGGTGACCCTTCTTGAAAAAAGAAAAAAGAAAAGAAACTCCCGGTATTAACCAATGTTTCTCTTGCTAAACCCAAGCTGAAACGATTCTTTCAAAAAGTGCAGCATTAGATAGAGACCTCTTTGTGCTCTTTGGAGCTCCCTTTGGCATGAGGCTCCACTGACTGCACA
Source organism: Ostorhinchus cyanosoma (assembly GCA_029814465.1). Classification (NCBI taxonomy): domain Eukaryota; kingdom Metazoa; phylum Chordata; class Actinopteri; order Kurtiformes; family Apogonidae; genus Ostorhinchus; species Ostorhinchus cyanosoma. Next base: position 21,953,616 of record JAPTYQ010000018.1, on the reverse strand, counting down.
GACTTCTCACCATGTTATTGGAGCCAGTTCCTGCTCAACACTGAGCTCATCTAAAGCTAAAGGAGGTCAAAAGAGGCAGCTGAAATGGTAAAATTACTGCTGTAAGCCTTTTAAATACAGTGCCATGATGTAATGGAATTGGCTGTCTCTTTTGATTCTACGTTTTTTGGCCCTTCATAGTTGAATAAATGTGTCCTTCAGCAGCACTTTCTTAAAAGATGATTGCTTTTTGTGAAAGTAAAACACAGCTTTACCAATAATGATGGTAAACTTGGAAAATGCTAATTGGCCCTTGTAATTTTACAATGAAACTTATTCTGTTGATTAAATATGGTTTGATTCTTAAGGTGGATTTTTTTTAGATGTCTTAACATTGGAGGAATGCTTTTCTAATGTGGTGATACACCTCTGGTTATAGTTGTAGAATAGAGGAGGCTCCAGTCATTTATCATTTGGGGAGATGATTTCTGTTAGTGTCTGTTTTATGAGCTGTCATTAAAATCAAAATGTGGCAAGAATTACTGCAAACTAAACAGAAAAGAGCATGTATGGCTAAGTATTGCCATAGACTATCAGACCATCCAGTGCTAATATATGCTTCTTGAAAATGTTACTAGTATTTTTAAAGATCACACTTTATCTGTCCATGAAAGCATGCATGTATTAAACACTAGGATTGGGAATCTTAGTTGTAAGACCGATACGATACATGTCTCGATCTGATATATTAAAGATACATTTGTGGCATTTTGCGATACGATTCTCACCCAAATCACGATAGAGCGATTAAGCACATTTTTAATAAGCACATTTATTCTGGTATAATAAAAAAAAAAAAAAAGCAGTGTAATTCAATGAACTTGATTATTTATTTGTCAATTAAGACCATGACTTTATACAAAGTGGCTTTTGTGCAATTTCAGAACATGTGTCTCACACACAGGTGAAAACGTTAAGACTTTGTTTCCAAAGTTGTTTCTCTGGATATTTCTAACACTCATCTTCTTGCTTCCACGCCAAATCAATTTGAATAATATATTGCATTTGTAATGTAGGTAATACAGAAAAAGATTCTGTCACTTTAAGAGACACCTGTGCAAGGTATTCTGGGATACAGTGTTAGATATTTATGTCACTGTTTAAGGAAGTATCTCCGGTATGTACGGCAGTATTCAATGAAGCTGATACAGTAAAAAGTACACGTTCAGAAACCACATGTCGTCACCTCCCTTCTATGTCTGTCAGATACAGACATCACAGTATTCATCCGTGGTGCTCGTGCCAAGTGCATCCATGGAGTTCATATTGTCGTGTGTAGTGTACACATCCACAAATCTGTGGTGCACGTTCACATGGGTTTGCAGAAAAGAAAACTTAACCCAAATAAACAGAAACACTTTTAAATGCAAGTAAAAAGATGTTATTGAACTGATCGATACAAAAATTCAGTAACCAATGCATCGTGATATCATTCCAAATTTGTCATTCACTCACAGCTTCTCTACTGATGCACTCAGATCGTGCACGCACGTATTGGTGTATTGATACATATCAGATAATCTTCCCATCCCTATTAAACTCACATTAGGTTATTAAAATGAAGATTAATTCATTATCTAGCTGTTTGTTTAACAAACTTTGTTAGGCACTGCAATTATTATGCACAAAATGCACTTTTGTTTAAGGGGAAAAAAAGTATTTTTATTGCTACAATACATACTTCCTGAAGCTGTTGCTAATAAGGTTAAAGCTCACCGTTTATCTATCCATAAGACCAAGCATACATTCGTCCACACTGGGTTGTTAAAATGAAGATTAGATCAGAAAATATCTTTAAATCTCACCCAACAAGAGGAAGGCTTCATAATCTTCACATTATAACCGTCATTTTTTTTTCCCTTCGGCACTTTCTTTAAATGACTTCAATCCTAAACTCTGCTGCCAAACTCTGCTGTTGACGAAACCATACAGAACCTGAGAGCTGCATCTGGAATGTCTCTTGAGCCGTGTCTAAATACAGGCATGACCTTCCTCTGTCTGATATTGAGGAAGATGAGCTTGGTGATGAGAATAAGCAGGTAGAGACAGAGCTGTGAGCTCTTTTAGGTGAGGATTTTTCCTCCAGCATGGGCTCAATGTGGCTTACAGTGATGGAAAGCAGCTGTGTCAATTCCCTGCGATTCCTTAACCATTGTCCCTTGAACCTTGACTCTGCTCCGTCCCGTCTTTCTTGGCTGGTGACAGGTTGCACCACGACAGCACCAGGATGACTGTGAAATGGACGGATGCCAGCAGGGAGCACCTGCAGAGGAATAGTGGGCAAGCAGCATTCCATCACAGGACCCCGAGACACAGATGTCATATGAGACACAAGAGACGTGTTTAAAGTGGGGGAGGGAGTGGGAGGGAGTGGGAGGGCCCATGGTAGAGGTTTTGGCATGGAGGGCCAGTAATGGAGTTGGATAGAGAGCCAGCTGTTGCCAACAGACTCTTAATGAGGTATCCCATCAAGTGCACAGGGAGATGAACATTAATGACTACGGTTCAGCTTGTCTCTTTATTCATCACCCTCTTTTCAATCATGTAAAGATGAGGTGCAAGACATGTTAAGGCCAACTGTAATTGGATCTTCTTTTGAGGCTAGATTTGACGGAAGGTAAGCTTGTCTTTTCTGTAATAGGGTTTGGTGAGCATTCACAGTATTCATTAATCTGTCTGGTGTTTTTATTTATTTTTTTTTTACATTTTTTTTATTACACTCGTGCATTGGGTTTAAAATCACAATTTCCCAGAACAGATTGTTCATGCTGAGGAATGGGAATAACCATACTAACTCCATGTTGTACAATCCACTGGAATTGTATGTCATCAAAGCTTTCTTTCTTTCTTCCTATAAATGCCAGAATTTTATATCTATAGTTGCACATTGCAAGCAGTGATATCAAACCCATTCTATATTTTTGGTAACTGAGAGGTAGATGAGGTGATTTAATTATATTCCTGAACAGAGTTTCGGGAATATTAGGTTTTTGGTCCAACCGGCTCCACCACCACTGGATGTCCTTCGTGTTAACACGATAACTTGAAAAATGTTGGGTTTAGAAATTCTGTATTTCCCATATTGATGAATATCATAGAGAGGAAGAACTGATTTGATTTTGGATGATTTGCCATTTCTAGATTGCCCACAAGGGGCTGCTCAAAAGTTTAAAATCAATAAACACACTTTTGTTCATATCTCTGGAACTATTTGTCTGATTGACTTCAAATCAAGTGCAAATGAAAAGTAATGACATCATTAAGGATTGGGGGCATTCAAGGATATACCCCTAGGCATCCCTTCCGACAGCGTAAGCCTAGTTTATACAAAGAAATTATAGTCCCTGGGTTATGATAACATCTATTAAAGATGGAAAATCAGAAACATGCTGAAACATGAAAAATGGGCTCAAATTATTTTTTTCATATTTGCCTCTTTAATTCCACAAACGTCAATAAAGGAATTAATAAAGAACAGAACTGACAAACACAATTGATTTTGGCATTGGTATGAGTTCCCATCCCTATTCATGCCTATTTGTCCACCAAGTAGAACAAAAGCAAAGGTTATCAATAGAACACTGAAATGCAATATTCTCATATTTGATAAGCTCACATTTGAAATTGCTTGATGAATGGCCAAAGTGTTGATCAAATTTCTTAAAGCTGTTGGTTGTCCAATAAATGAATCAACAGAATGTCAAATCACTAGTCGGTAAACAATTTGGTAAAATGTGTTACTTAAAATATGGAAAGTTAAAAGGGAGTACATTCTGTAAGTGTCACTTGTAAATGGATGATCATCATAATTATGTGAGTGTAAAAATCTTTGACCTTTTAAAATTGATTTAAAAAAATGACATGATGAAGACAAAATGGACTATAAAAGGCAAAAACATTTTTCTCTGAAATAGATGTAGAACTCTCATTTCCCATCTCATCAAACATTACCTTTTATCATGATGAACAAGCATTAAAGCTGTGCAGTTACCATTATTTTCAGACACTGAGTTCTTAACCTTTTTTTTTTTTTTTTTTTTTTTTTGCAAGAAACAGCCCAAGAGCTTGAATTGATGCTTGGACAGGAAAGCAAAGATGTTTTTTCTGCTTTCATATTTCATTTACATGGAGTGGTCTAAATTAGTCTTGAGTGCATAAGCATGTCATTCAAGCTTTTAGGACACCTGCTGAACAAATTCACTCAAATAGCACACATACATACACACTAACACATTTACAGAGCATGATCCTAAAAATATGTCATGCAGTCTGTTTGTGCCATATGTCGTATAACATTGTAGTGAAGTCTAGATGAAAATTCAACCAGCATTATCTAATTAAGGAGGTGTGAAAGCAGCTTAGTTCAAGTGGTTTTTGGCGTGAAGCTACAGTTCAGTCAGCTGAAAGATGTTAATGCTTTATTTAAATCTTTGGTCCACACTTTTATTTCTCCTCTAAAGAAGATGTCAGAAGTAGTCTTGAGTGATAGGACGGTAGTTTTATTAGCCACTGCTTGCCTGTGGAGTGTTTTTTGTTTGAAAATGACAGGGAACTTAATAATGAAGCTCTCTAACCCAATGAGCCTCGAATCAGTGGAGCCCCTCTTCCCTTTCTTTGTCCTTCTCTCAATCCCCCCACAGTGCCACTGCATTCCCAGCCTGGCGGGGCAGTGTCTCTGGGCCAGGACCATGTCACGCACCCCTATTGGCCCCAAACGACCGTGGTGGGGGGGTCAGGGGTTCAAGTGCTCCCTGTGGGGCAATGCATGGAATGCCTAGCGACTCAGTGGCTCAGCCCCCACACTGGTTACGTCTGTAATTAATTTCTAATGAGATAGAAATTGGCTGACCTCACAATAGTTTCTCTCTAGGCCGTAGCTCACTATCACTGTCTGTTTTCCCATTTTCCCATTTCTCCCACACAGACTTCAAAGTCGAGACCAGGGTAGCCTCCTGGTTCTACGCTGATCGTGCTGAAGCACTCAGAGGACATTCCTTGCGTGCTAGACTGAGGTTGAGTGTGGATTTTATGGGCTGTGTTTCTGCGAGTCCCACACATACCTGTGGTTCATGTGTATGCTGTAGAGGCTTAGCTGTGTTAACCCGTTCTCATATGCACATTGACAGCATGAATCCAAAAGCCAGTTCAAAAGATGTGAAGACTTCTTGGACTTCAAATGATGTTCTACTGCACAGTATTTATAAAAGCTGCGCCAAATCTACAGTTGACTTTCTGTCAAACATTTTTCCTCAGAGCTCTGAATTGCAGAACAAATATTTAGCATTCATCATCTACCATTTTAAATGAAAGCAAATACTTGTATGCCAAGAGATTAATGAGAATTTCCCTGTCATTTCATTGTCTGTAATATAGATACAGCACACCAATGCATTTAGTGTGGCTCAGCACAAAGGCTGGAAACAGGATTAAACAAAATCATCCTTCTCACAGTGCAAAAAATGTAGTGTTAGTCTTATTTACAAAACTGTCTAGGTCTAATTTTTATGCCTGCTCAATATTTCCAGACCATGTAAACAATATAGCTCTGGAGTTCTTGTAATGATGCTTTGTCAGAAGTTCAGTATCTTTGATTTCCTTCTTCCAGTGGGGTTTAGTAGTTCCAGGTGAAAGTGGTAATGGTTGGTGTAACAGACTCTCCTGGTCAAACACAAGAAAGTGTGTCCAGAATACAGGGGAACTTTAAAAAGAAAAAGGTTTATGGGAGAGAATAGGAAGCCTTAGTCCCAATTCAAACCCACTTAATTAAAGGGTGGTATCTGTGTGGTGTCGTGGGTTTTTTGGTCAACACAGTAGCAGTCTCTATCGATAAGATTTCCTGAGGGGAAACAATAGTGTGAAATGCAGGAAGCCATTAGGAAGCCAGGGACTCATGTCTCTCCCTGCTGAGTAAATAGTGTCTGCACTGCCCCCCCCCTTCCATCCACTTTTCAATGAGCCCAGCACTTGCAACAATAAAGGCAGGAAATGAACTGTAGTCACACAGAAGCGTGGAGGATGCTCATTGTGTTTGTAATTGACCAAACTAGGTTGGGTGATAAAAGTAGAGATTTTTTGGTTAGTCAAAAATAGCTCATAGGTAGCCTGCTGTGGGTGCAGTCAAAAAGAAGCTAATTAGGCAGTATTAATATAATAATAATATTCCACTTTTTTGGGCTGTTTTGATCATGTCTTAACTGACCCAGTTTGGTCTAATAGTAGAACTCATTTGAATCCAGACTTATTTAAGCAGACCTAGACTGCCTTATGTTTACAAATTTAGAGAAATTTCAG
>JAPTYQ010000018.1:21919253-21929813 GCA_029814465.1 Ostorhinchus cyanosoma | reverse complement strand
CACACACACACACACACACACACACACACACACACACACACACACACACACACACACACACACACACACACCATACAGATGCCAATATTGTCCTTTCTCACTGACATCCATTTACATCCTAATGATGGGGGTAAATCCCCTGTGCGATCATGTGACCTTTCACCCCCCCCCATGTGACTGGGTACAAATGTGTTACAGGATTTCTGCAGCATTTGTGATGGGGAAAAGAGGAAGAGTGTGATGAATACGCATGGTGAGGAAGGACAGGACTGAAATAAGAAAAGAGAGAGAGCCAGGGGGGTTATTAAGTGATAAGAAACACATGCCTCAGACAGATGAGGTGAGAAATGGAGCTGGGATCCCTCACATGCCTACATTTGTGCTGTTTTCTGGACCTCACCGCTGCTTCATGTGCTGCTGCCACCCCTGGGCGACACAGGGCCCAGTTGTGATGGTGTTTACTCGACTCTGCAGCTCATTTCCTTGTGCCCCTTGTATTCCAGATACAGGTTTCCCTCCTGCTGCTCATCCTCGTCAGTCTGTTCCTTTCTCCTCCTTTTTGCCACAGTGATCTCTCCCGCAGCAGAAGAAACCCAGTTCCATTTTGCTTCCCAAGTGTTGTTTGGTCTTTCTGACTCTGATGAAAAATTGACCCTGGCTTGGTGGCAGAAAATAATTAAGACTGAATTTGAATTGAAAATAGTGCAGTAGAGCTGAAGTTATTGATTAGATTTGTAATTGATTAAGCTATCAATTATTTTCATCGATTAAATGATTTTTTGAATAGGTGAAAAATAATGGTAAAAATGGGATAAAAATGTCTGAAAATGACAAACAACTTGCCCTTTATTCCAGATCCAGTTGAAACAGCCACACAAATGTAAAAGTAAAAGGATATATAACAATAACAACACTATAAAAGTATATTTGTAAAATATCTATAGATATAAACAACAGCAAACAAGTAAAATGATATCTATAAACTAAGTGCACTGCAGTTTTCAACACGTGTATTCAACTTACTGACTTGGTAACAACTTGAGATGGAACTAACATACAACTGAAAAAATAAAGTCAAATATTTAACATTTTTGTGTGAAGGCCTAGAAGTTTAAAGGAGTAAGTGATGGTTCCAGTGACAGAGAGTGAGCCTATAGATATTTCCGGCCTCTCTGTCCTCATCTCTTCTGTGCTACGCTCCATGGTATTTGTGTTTATCCTGGCACCATGTGCGGCACAATAAGAACACACCAGTGGAATCAATGTTTAGCTGCAGCGAAATTAAGGAAACAAAGCTTAGATTCAGGAATATTATAATCAGTTCAAGTTGATTAATTGAGTAATCGATTCAGATCTAAAAGCAGATTATTTAGTTCATTGGCTAAATGATATATTCCACTTTGCTTGAGTTTATCTCTTTTTCTTTATGTCTCAGTGGGTTTTGTTCTCTGCCTTGCTTAATTTTTCAGTTTTTCGTTTTCTCTGTCCCCTTGCTAGTAAAATTTGCTTGCAGTGCATTTTGTGTTTTTTAGTGAGCTGTGTGAGTTGGAGACCCTCTGCGTGGTTTATGGGTTTGAGGCTGATGTGCAGCGTTCACTGCTGTGTAGATTATCCCTGTGTCACAATGCAATCTACACAATGCATTGCTAGTGAGCTGGAGTGTTTTGGCTCAGTAGGATGTCCCTTATTCCACTTGTCTGTCTCCTGTTCCCTGATCAGTGACTCCTCTGAAATGTTTTCATCTCTCTGCTCTGTACTACCTGCACCTTCTACTTCTTTTTGACTGCATAATATTGTAAAAAACTGACAGTGCAATATTTTTTTCTGTGCAAGGTATATACAGTATATGATTGGGATGTAAGGAAATGCATCAACACAGAAATGAAGAAAAAAAAATTGCTGTAACTTTTTGATCACAACATTGGTCACTAGTTTGCTGAAGTGAGTTTGGAAAAAGTTTAATAGACTGATAGATTATTAATATAGTGTATTCTACTGAACATAATGTTTTTGATGAGTTAATTTGGTTTACTTCACATTGCAATTTGTATGATCTGACTATTGTGCATTCTTGCACTACAGTGATGATTCTGAAAACAATATGATGTAGCTCTGTGTTGATTCCCATCGTTTTCTCCATCCATCCATCAATGTTTTCCAACCAACGCTCGCCTTCCTTCTGTTACATACATTATATATACTTACTCTGTGTTTAGTTCCTTTACCCCTCCTTCTGCCATCTCCACCCCCCAATTCCATCTCTCCCACTGTCCTCCACACCCTTGCCCAAGGGGCTCCATAAATATCATTTCATCCTGTGGAGCTGCTGACACGTTGCAAAGGGCCTACGATAAATAATTCACTCCCTTGGTGGAGGCCAGGCAGACTCCCCTGCTTAGGAATTCAGTATGTTCGGGTAGAGGGGTTTGTGAGGGTGTCTGTGCTGGTGGGTGGGGGGCTGCACAGTAAAGATACACATATATAGAATCCACATACACTGCACACTGGCACATGGACAACTTACTTCATACAAGGGATTTAAATGGAATGGCTCTGAGCAGCATCAGTCCTCAAATATTGATCCTCCCATACTAGCTGATGGTCAAGCAAACCGAAATCCCTTTGTCACTCATTATTGACCCTGTGTCTGCTTTTCCTACAAAAACAGTGCCTCAGCACTGACCAGAGTTGCATCCCACCAACGTCTGCCCCCAAGACATACTCTGTCTGTGATCCCCCACCTCTTCGTCTTTCCCCCCCATCTCCCTGCATTGCTCACAGCATGCTGAATTAGGTTGATGTTGCAGGATTGTGCACAGACCATCACCTGCACTCTTAAAGCACTGGCTCACTGATTTATTGATGATGCTTGGGATTATTAATGCCAATTGCCTTGCCTCTTCTTACTGAGCTGGCATGAGAAAGGCCCAAGCCTCTGAATTATCTGAGGGCTGAGAGATGGAAGGAGGCAGACAGTGGAGGAGACAGTAAGTGTGCTTTTTTAAAAGCTTTGCCTCAAGAGTGGGAAATCAACACCAGCCGGTGTCAGACAAATTCTGGTGGAAGTTGGTAAACACTGCCAAACACTTTTTATATTCATAGTTGTTTTTTTTTTTCTTATGCGTTGGATTTGAGGTAAAAGAAAATAAGTGTTTGTTTCTTTGTTTTCAGTGGACTTCACTGATTTAAGTATCTACAGTATGTGTAACCTCATCAGTATCTGCAATCTGTGTGTGCTTTTAGCCATTGTGGCAGTAGAATTTCACTGACACAGCCTCATCACGATCAAGTAAATCTGTTCTTGGTCCGTTCAGATCAAAATTAACACTCAGCAAGCAGTTCCAAATCCGGGCAGATTTCCTGTTTCTCAACTAAAATTTAGCAGCTTATCTGCCACATTGGCGTGCTAATGTTTCTGCCAAAATAATGATTTAATAAAAAACTTTGCTAAGAGTCTATACTGCATTTTGGTGTCACATATTGGACAGCTATCTGTCAGAAACCTGTATTTCATAAAGACAACCATCTAACCATCTGTTATCCTAACCAACCCAGGAACACTAGCCAATCAGACGTAGAGGCTTGGGGGTAGATGGATGGAGTAAAAAAAATCAAGATGTGTGTCCCTGGGAGGTACTGGTAGACTAATTAAATACCTGTAGCAATATTTATTAGCACCCTGCCAACCGTTTAAAAAGAAATCCTGCCAATGAAAACTATGTTTAAGCATACACTTCCATCTGAGGAAAATGGCCTGAAAGTAATGTATCTGTGACACTCAAATGTAATTATTTTTGTCAGTAAAAATATCTATTAGTGCATTAAAAGGATTAATACAAATGGAAAAAAATAAGTCTCCAATGAGCGATGTTTAACTCTTCTAAATACTTCTCATCTTCTGTTCATTACACAATGACTTCTTTTGTTTAAGGCAAGTGTCTTTTATTAAAGCTCGACTTCAGTTTTGATTCTGCAGATGAAAAGTCTGGACAGCTGACAGTAATTTTATAAACAGAGCCATATCAAAGCCTGGTTACCAGTACGTCCACTTAAAGAGATGCTTTATTGTGATTTATGTACTCAGTCCCAGATTTAGCATCTGTTGCAGCAACTCCTGTTTGTTTTAAGTGCTCTCCATTATCTGGCCTACTGCTTTGTGCTGTGGATGGTTTTGTTTGTATGTGTCGTGAATGAGAACTATTTAAGTAACATACCCACTGCAGGGCTACTCACTCACACCACAGAGCTGCAGTAAACGAATGCACCAATAGGAAGTAGAGAGTGACGCTGTGGCTGCAGGAAAGCGGAGGCCACTAATGTTTAGCGTCTCTTCCTCACCCTCCGCCCTCCACCCTTTCTAATGGATGCCAAGGAAGAAGAGAGTCCTGGATTTGATTAGCCTCGAGCAGCAGCGTCTAATTGCCCCTTCCACCAAAGCCATATTGAAATGATTTATTCATCATCAAGTTCCAAACAGTCCCCTGTAATAGGCTGCCAGAAAATAGGATGTTCGATCTTTGTTTTTCCCCCCCGTGCACCATTGTCTCTGTCATAGGAGAGGATAATGGGCGTGATGTTTCTATTGCTAGCAGGATGTAGGTTGATGTTTACAGCTATAATAATGGTGAGCATTACTGTTGTTAAGCATAAAGAGTGTGTAACAGGGAAGGCTATCTTGGCACAGTAGAGGGATACTGCCTCATTTGCTACTGCTGGGTCTGCTCAGTGCCATTGTTGTGTTGGCAGTGATTATATTAGACATACCCTCTTACTATGACTGCATGATTTTCAAGAAAACTGACACCATCATTTTTTTGCCTGTGATATTCTGTGCAGCATGAAAAAAACACATACATCTATAATTCCATACATCCTTTCAGATAAATTTCCTTTTTCTATGTTTTTTCTTGTCCTTTGCTCATTTGCAGGTTGTTACCAACAATTAGTGTTGACATACTGTGAACTGCCAGCTGTATATGATGATTCTTTAAATGTCAGACCTTTCATGTAGATTAATCTTAGAGAGACTCTGCATTTTTTTTAAGAAGCAGTAAAAAAAAAAGTTGTAGCTTGACTGCTGGCTATGCATTATTTGAGATGGTGATGCTGAAAGTATATACTGAGCAGCCCTACTTTTCACGCCCATTCTCTTCAGGAAGAACTTGTGTGATCGCAATATTTAATGTGGATGGGGAAGACCATCCTTTCCATCCACCAAGGGTTGAATTTAAAGCAAGTTACACACAGACACCAAATATCTTCAACTTTGGTGGATTACTTAAGCCAGTTCCCTTTGATCTCTAAGCTAAGCAAGTTTGTTAAAGGCTTTCCTCTGAAACTGTTTTGGGAACTTTTAATCTTAGTTCTCAGCATCTTTGCATTGGTCTCTCATGCCTTATCCAAGAACACATTTCTACACCAGTGGGGCCACAATTGCTGTGAGTCCAAAGCAAAGCAGACTCTTAAGTAGTTAAATATGCCCTTTAAAGAAAACTCTCAGCTTAGGGCTTGATATGATTTAGAACTGCTGGACAGTGAAATGTTGGCCTGACCAGCAGGGATGCACCAATGTAATTTACTTTCTAGAAGTTTTTTTAATTTCCTCCCAAAATTCAATTTCAGTTAAGTTTTATTTATAGAGCCCAATATCACAACAAAATGCCTCACAGGACTTTGCAGAAGTTGTTGAATTGATTAAAAAAAACACAGTGAAAATGAACAAACTGTCAAGTAATCGGTTAGTAAACAGTTAGAGAAGCAAATGGATCAATGTCCCAGGCATTCCCCTGCCTTAGACCCTCCTTCTTGGCAAGGAAAAAGTCCAAAAAAGACAATGGGAAACCTTGGGGAGAGCCACAGTGAAGGAGAGATCCACTCCCATGGACGGACCGACTAAAGATGAGACCAGGACTGACAGAGGTCCATTTGTTGATGTAATTCCAGTCTATAAGGATGTAGTAGGGTGGGGACACATGCAAAATGTCTGCATACTTGAATGCCTGAAAGTCAAAGCAGTCATTTCACTGTAAGGTTGTAAAAATCTGTTAAATTAGGAATTCCTGTAAAAATTGTGCATAGTAGATGCTCCGCCCATTTAAAGGCCATACTGATCAGTTGAGCTGCAGCGCTGATTATGTTTCTTGTAGAGTAATATTTTTGTGACTTTCTCTGCCTTTGCTTAAGACCCTTACGCAGAACTAAGTCACCTTGGTGTCATATGAAAACTGGAGTACTCTCAGGGGATCAGTTTAACACCTAAGCAAATCGGCTTTCAACAGAGTTATATTAATATGTTATTGGCTAGCGGCTAGCAGCACGTTAAATATAGGATGCTGGTGGTGCGGGGCTATTGAGGTGACCCTGTTACTATTCGAAGGGAAACAAGAACCCAAGCACAGAGGCTCAGTTAACTTGCTAAAAACTGGCTTGCATGTAGGACAGTTGTGTCCTGCTGTGCACAAAGACTGGCCGTAGAGCCACAGGGCTGGCAGGACAGGCGACTTTTCTCATCCCGATGGCAGCAGCATAACCTTGGCAGTCTGTCTCACCCCTGCAGGCCAGTATGGAATGGAGTTCAGAGAAATGGCAGGATTTTTGTGCGTTTCATTATCATCTGCTGCTTTTTACCCCAGACCCTACTCTAACCATCTGCAGAGTGGAGCTCAGCTCTTGTCCGCCAAATTAAAGCTATTCCAGAGGCCTTGACTTAATCCTCAGAAAGGATTGTTCTAAGCCTTGACAAGGTAATATGGTCTAAACAGATTGTGCCGGTGCACAATCAGAGTTTCATGTGACACTACAAATCTGGGTGTTACTGTATTAGCACATTATTCTGTAACCTTAACAGGCCTGCTTTGGATTGAGTTAATGTTAAATGTGATGTGATGTGTTTTTGTGATCTATTTGGTCTAGAAATTCATTAAATTCATTTATTGATTTATTCATCAATCTGTCCTCTAAAATGCTCTAAATAGTTTGATAAACATAACATCAGCCACATGTATTATCCATGAATCAACTCAGTGTGCTGAGGAAGAGCTGAAGATAATGATAAGTGCTTATCAAATTGGAAGTGTCTTCCACTATCACATTACTGCCTGGAGAAGCCCCGTCATCACAGTTGTAGCTGCCAAGTTTAAAAATACTTAGAGAGAAGCATGACGGCTGGAAGGTGTTGGTAGTAGGAGATACATCACCTTTATTTTGCGTTATTTGATATAAAATACATCATGGCAGCAATGTGTCTCTACATGGACAAATGTGAAGTAAACGTTTTAATTGCTCCCACATTTGCAAAACATTTTTCTACTTTGTGGCATCCCTGCCACAGTCATTTCAGAATGAAGGTACACTTAAACCAGCCACTGGTAACTGATAAGTGGACTTAAAACTGACAGAAGCATGATAACTGTCTAGAAAATGACAAAATGAACAGTTTGACATAGACCGTGAAATGTCCACCTAATGCATGCCATTTATTTATATGTGATTAGTGTCAGCCTTTTTATGTGCTGGTTTTATTTGGCTTGAAACAGGCACTGGGAGATGAGGGCCAAATTGATTTTGAACGAGACATATCGGCTGCTTAATGAATCTGGTTAATTGACTGTGTAAGGGGCTGCCATAACAGTCAGACAGTTAAGAGCAGCAGCAGCAGCTCTGGTGTGATTACGTCACTGCCCATATTGATTTGGGTCATCTCTTGATGCTATGACACCATCAAAAGCATTTTAAGCGGAAAAGGATTATGACCATGATCATGGCAGTCGTTACTGCAACATCAGGGTCATTTCGATGTCTTGACAGTCTTGTAAAGTGATTAGCCTTTTCATTGGGCTTGTGGAAGGGTTCATTTGGGCTTTGCGTCCTCCTTTTCCCCTTTGGGATGTGAACTGACAGCTGTATTGGTGATGTGACAAGGGGTAGGTGTAGAAATTTCACCAAAAGAGATGCAGGACTCCTCTGCCCGGGAGACTGCCTTCCACCTGCAGTTGTTCTCTTGTTCACTTTCCTTTCAGGTGAGGGTGGAAGGAGTATTTGAAGAGATTGTGGTATTCACATCACAGGAAATGAAACGTAGAGCCCCTGACTGCGCCATGACAAAGAAATCCATGGTCCCTGTTCTTAAGCACATATACGCCCACTTGCACACAGACAGCTTGTACAAACAGTGTCTGAGGCTTCTCCCTGGGTATTGGCAGTGCTCTCCAGGAGCTGCCACCTCCTCACAGCTCCTCTTTAGATCATCAGCTCCTTACTGTGGAGATTTTATTACCCCCTTGATTCCCCAGATCTCAAACTAACCTCTGAGTTACAGAACACCCCTCCCTGCTCACTCTAATCTTCTTTGTTCTTATTTTTTCTTTGTCAGCTACTATATTTATTGTGTTTGTATGTAGTCCTAGTATCCACTACCCTTTTACAATTGCACTTACCCAACATTTTTTCCCCCTTATACCCCCACCCCCCACCTTGCTTACACTCAATAAGCAAACAAACTCACTTCCTTTTGACACTCGGGTCTGTCGCGGTGATTTGCTGTGCTTGTCAGGTCGAATATTGAGCGACATTGTGGCTTCTGTCAACAAAAGGAAGGCCCGGAAGCTAGAGGGGAGGTGTTATTTGTGCGGAGGGTGGATTATCTCCCCGAACACGCCATTCTGCCTTTTCTCATTGTCTGGCTTGAAACTGGCATGCAGCGAGCCGATGCCAGTATGGCTCCCTTGTGTGGCATCAACAATGTCTGCCATGCTCTACCAAACTTGATATGGTTAAAGTGAATATTACACAGTCAGTCATGTTTTGAAGCAGTGTTGCTTCCTTAGTACTCTTGTCTCACTTCCCCCTTTGGACATTTTCCAACCGAATTTCCTAATTGGACATGAGGTGAGGAGGAAGAAGTGAATGTCTCAAAGTGACTTTGGATGAGAATTGAAAGACAATGAACACATGCTCTGATTTGTAAAATCCTGCTTCCTGCTTAATCTTTGTGTTCATACATGCCTACATCTGTGTGCCAGTGTTTTAAATTCAGCTCACGTATTTTTATGTCTGAATGCTTGCATGTCTGCGTTTGTATGCATAAGGCAGCCTCTCTATTGCGCAGCCTTTTTTAAGAGCATTAAAGCTGCGGAAAGACAAAGAACACAGCCAGGTATGACACATTTTGAAACAGAGAGGAGGTCATCTATCCTCCGACATCCTGATTACACCCTGCTGAGCTACTGTTGGACATCGTAATCAATGGCGCAGCAGGTGACTTAACCCTCATTTACACAGCAAGAGACGGTTGCACATGCACAGCTATACACAATTTGCTCTGAGACATGATGCTTTTCGATGCCAATATTATACTTGTACACCTTGCATAGTGTTTGTTTTACACTAGATAATGAGATGCAAATTATCTTGCAAGGGGAATTGGAGACCCCAAGACACAGGAGACAGATAAAGGGGGAAGGGAAGTGACACATGGTTGCATGGTGGGATGGGACATTCTTAGCCTGTAAAGCCACCACACAAAAAGATTTCATGGTGGGGAGTAACACAATGTGTCAAAGGTGTTATGCCGCTAACTTGATATTACACCAGTTTATGGAACAATGGGCAAAGGCACGTTGGCAGTGGGTGCTTTCCAAACCTTGGTCTATGCTTCCCAGGTGGTACTGGATGTAGCTGGGGGTATGAAGAACCTGATACAGCTACGAAAACCTTGGCAGCCAACGCAATCATGTATTGGACTTGTAGAAGGCTTGTCAGCTTCTTTACTTGTAACAATAGCTGCAGGCTAACAGGTTGTTTTAAGTAGAGCATTGGCGTTTTTCCGTGCTGGTTTTCCCCTAAGATGAAAAGGGCGATGCCAAAAAGAGGGACGGCTAAAAGGAGGCAAAACACAACAGAATGGCACTAAAATGAATCTTCTTTGAGTGTGGAATATGATACTGTATATCATGTGATGATGGTGAAACATTTATTCTGTTGTCATTTTTTGCTTTGTATTGTTTGCTTTGTATTTTGGATTTATATGTTGTGGGTGATTTTGCTGCTAGTGTTTAAACTTGAACATACACCATGTTTTAGGTAGATATTTCTTCTACTGTTTTCGTTTGTTTCTGCAGTTCAAATAGTTCTTCCAAAACATCAAATATTTATTTTACCATCTTCACATTTTAGACATGTTTTATTTGCTTTGCAGCCTGTATTTAGGATGTTTTTTATGTTTGATAGAATGCATGCATTGTTGCATGGCTAATGTCAAAATTTGCACTAAGGTTGCAAATGAAAGGAAAAAATCAAATAGGTGTAACTCCCTCTAATAGGGGTAACTATTCCTCACCCCCACCTGTCTCATCCGACTAGATGGACCCCCTCATTTGCCCCCACCCTACTGCATCCTTATAGACTCGAGCTACATCTGTAAATGGACGTCCATCAGTCCTGGTGCATCTATAGTCTGTCCGTCCATGGGACTGGATCTCTCCTTCACTGGCCCCGTTTACATGAGTGTTTTTATTCCTGTTTAATTCCGAATAAAGGTTAATTCCGCTTTAAGATGACCAT
>JAPTYQ010000018.1:21902788-21916923 GCA_029814465.1 Ostorhinchus cyanosoma | reverse complement strand
CTCCGAAACTCCAGTTAAGTCCTTAGCTCGATTATTGCCAATAGCTCGATTTAGATGTGCATGTAAACGTACTGACTATTTTAAAGCCATTTAGAAAATATAACATCTCATGTCTCTCAAGTTGATCAAATCTATTAAGTAGTTCATAACAAAATAAAGTAGATTGCTGTTTATGTTTGTCGTGAGGGTAGTGTATCATATTTTCATGAGACAGTTCTTACGTAGTGCAAAGTCCTTATCCAGCTTTATAGCATCCACACTGTAAAAGCCAAAGTGAGTCCACACTTTTGATTTAAATGATGCTGGTGTATCTTTCAGTTCAACTTCACTGCTGGAGTCCACCACATTAGCACCGTTGTTTGTTTTTTCTTCTTCTGTGACTTCACCCCAATTTTCAACCACTCACATGAGGAGCGCCCCCTGGATGACGTGTCAGATGGTGGCTCGATTCACTCAGGAACGATGAAAGAAGATTATGGCCCCATCCTTGGCCACTAGCACTCATTTTGTAGTCCACTCATTTTTGAAGTGCACTTCGGACGGAGTCGGAAGTGGTAGGGATTTCTACAGAAACAATGGGACACTGAAGTCATCAATGTGAGGTCGCGTATATGTGGAAGTTGACAGTAAATATAGCGGTACATTAATCCACATGTCGACAGCCCAGAACTACACCATGGTCAGTCCAGGAGATTCAGTCTGCGGTAGCCGACGTAAAAATTCACACGCGACAACACAAAACGAGCGAGTTCATCAACAATTCCCTGAGCAGAAAACACGGAAGTGTCCGCTTTGGTAAAGTCAGTACTATTCTGGAATGGAAACACTCCAGAAATACAGAGCCGAGTCGGTACCAGTGGAAAAGCAGCATTACATTTGTGTGATTCCTTTCCAGCTCCTGTTGACAAGTTTATCATATGTTTACACTGGAAAAGTGGAAGCGTTCGTAAAGCACTGTGGGCGGGGCAAAGCTGAAAATTCTTCCCCTCCGTTTGAAGCAACAGGCAGCGAGTCTGCATCCAAGCTGACTCTGTTTGGAGGGGCAGAATGTCCACTCCCCCTTGATGCTAAAGAGAAATGGGACACACTACCCCTCTGAAACTTGACTCCAAACGTAGGTGTAAACGAAATGCAGGGTCAAGGGGGAACTTTGGGACGGGGCCTATAAGTGCTATATTTATCTACCTGAACGGAGTTTCGGGGATATTATGTTTTTGGTCCGACCACCACTGCTGGCTCCGCCGCCACCGGACATCCTTCTCGTAAACGAGATAACTTCCATATTTTCCATATCAGTGAATATCATGGAGAGGAAGAACTGATTTGAATTTGGGCAATTTACCATTTGTAGATCGCCCACAAGGGGTCGCTCAAAAGTTTAAAATCACTAAACACTCTTTTGTTCACATGTCTTGAACTATTTGTCTGATTGACTTCAAATCAAGTGCAAATGAAAGGTCATGACCTGGGGATGCCTCACGTCATGACATCATTAAGGATTGGGGGCATTCAGGGATCTACCCCTAGCTGTTGCTTCTGACGGTGTAGGCCTAGTTTATACAAAGAAATTATAGTTTCTGGGTTATGATAACATCTATTAAAGATGGAAAATCAGAAACATGATGAAACATGAAAAATGGGCTCAAATCAATTTTTTTCATATTTGCCTCTAATAATAGTAAAGAAATTATTTGCGATGAGAGCGCATCAATAATCCACCGTAAGATTAAGTGGTAGTAGTTTGCCATATCAATATTTTGTCATACTCCGAGTGCAGGAGTCTGGATATTTGTCTTAATCTCAATGAATGTTAGGAGAGATGGTTGGTCTTCACAGGGAAAATCTAAATAAGTTGCTTCCTGTTTTGCTTTTTTCCAATATCTGTGTATTTGAACCACATTTCATCAATTGGATACATAGGGCCAACAAAGTGATAAGTGCATTTGTGCTTATTTAGACCCGAGCACCAGAATGCGTGTGAATGTGTGAGGTTATCTCAGTGGAAGCTGTATGGTGGCCGTCGTTAAATCTGTTACTATAATCCTCTGAGTGTGTAGCAGCTGGAGCACATCTCTCATTGATGCTCTTTGAACATGAGAAATACTTGAAGTTTTGTTGTATATGTGTAGCTTTCTGTGTACTTTTGCTCACTGCATGTTTGTGAAAAGTGAAAATAAACCTAGCAGACTGGGAAAGAGTTACTCAGTCTCTATTCCAACCACCTCCCTCCAATTTATAGCTCTTGGAGTGAGATCTGTCTGACAAGAGGCCTGTAATTAAAGTTGAGAAAAAAGCCCCTCTCCAAATGCCCTCTGGAACCCCTACCTCCCCCCATCCCCTTTGTTGGGGGGAGTGACGGAAGAAATAGCTTTTCCATCTCCTCGCTTCACTCCTACTCTTTCATTGGACATGTTCGTCATAATTCTCACAGCTTCAAACCTCCCTTCCTGGATCCATTATCAGTTTATAATGAACTAAAACATATTTTCTTTTAAGGAGCCCTCTTATTTATACAAGGAAAAGTCCTGTTAAATGCCATTAGATAGCGTTGTCTTTTCTGTCGTGGTTTGCCTGCACTTCCTACCGCCTGCAGAGCCACAAATTCTCAATTTGTATCCTCATCATATTGGCCACATACTGTTACATATCATAGACTGACACTGAGCCCTGTTGATTGACCTAAAATTATGGTCTGACTCCTTTTATCGTTTAAATATGACAGGAAATCAATGGCTGCATCAATAACCTTTCCATACAAAACCCTGAGGCGGCTGAGCTACAGCTTTCAGGTCTTTGGGTTCACTAATAAATCAATTTTAAGGCCCTTTTACACCCATTTATTTTTTCCTGATGTGTTTATTTTCCCATTCCAGAGTCATGTATAAGAATGTCTGAATACTCCGTATACTCTCCCATAAATCAGTTTTATTTGTAGTCAAATTTAAAAAATGCAAATTGGCCTCCAGGGATTTCACATTATGTACATATTTAACATTTCTATATTCAATGCAACTATATATAATGTATTCATTGAATTCTGCAACTGTTTGCTAGAATGTTAGTTTAATAAAAACATAGCAATCGATAGCAGATGAGTGACTATGAGATGAATATGCATATCCTTACTTCTCTTGACATGACTACAATAAGTGCAGTGACTATCACAAACAGCAGTTAGAGTTAATAATATGCTGATGGGTGCTTGAGCAGTCATTCTGGACTTGGTTATGGTTAATACATGAACGCATGTGTGCTTGAACATACAAATGCCTTTTAATTCCATGTCTCCCATAAATCACAATTGTAAATTGTGTTTCCTTATTGCTAGATTCACCTCTGACATGTGAAATGTATTAGCTTGTGTAGACCATTGTGGAGATTTTAGCATAAATTCACAATCTTCCCACATCAGCAGATTTTTGCCATCTTTAATGGCATTTTTGGAGGAAAAATTGAATAATTAGCTTATTTCTTGTTCTCCAATAGGTTAATAACTGACCTGTTTTTTTTTTTTTGTTCTCACTATTCTTTTTGTCTCACAGCCCTGTATTCTGTTGAGCTGGCAGTAGATTTCCTTTTTTAGCTGATTTGACATGGGAACAAAAGAACAAAAGGCCACTGAAGATGCTTTCACAGTTAGTTATTTGACATCTAGTGAATCAAAGGGTCCAGCGTGGCCCCTTTGGGAGTATCACGGTCTGCCCAGGTAACCAGTCCCTAATACAACTTTACAAGAACACGGACAGTCATAGTAATAAGGCTGACATATCCAATATACACAAGACACCACGTTTTTTTTTGTTTTTTTTTATAAAGGATTCAATGAATTAGTCTTTTGCAAATAACTTTTTTAAGCAGGTAGCATAAAACTTCAACCTCACATTTCAAATTTCAGAATTTTCCTACTGTTGTGCGTCTTTCACATCAATGACTGTATGTATAGTTCTACAGCTCTGGAAAAAAAATAAAAGACCACAGCAAAATAATCACTTTTTTCAGATTTTACCATTTTTATGTACGCTTTTGAGAAAAATTAACATTTTTATTTTATTCTCTAAACTACTGACAGCATCTCTCAAATTCCAAATAAAAGTATTATTATTTAGAGCATGTATTTGCAGAACAGAACACATGGTCACTATTGTAAAAAGATGCAGTGTTTTCAGACTTCAAATAATGCAAAAAAACTTAACAAAGAACAAGATCATATTCATTTCTAAACAATACAATACTAATGTTGAAAAGTTCAGAAATCAACATTTGGTGGAATAACCCTGATTTTCAATGAGCGCATTCACATGTCTTGGCTCTCCACCATTGCTGTTGGATGACTTTATGCAGCTCCTGGCATAGAAATTCAAGAAGCTTCTGATTGTCCTTATAGATAAAATAGTCCTCAGAATTTGGGAACATTGTCAGAGCAGAAATCCAGTAGCTTTCAATAGCTATCTTTTAATTCCAACTACTTTTGGGCTAATGATAGCACTGTTTTTGCCTATTGCAAGTAGATGGGGATGGCCACAGTAGTGTTTTTTATACTTCTCCTTCTTAAATAAGACATGGATCAGATGTTTATTTAGTAGAATAAGGTGTGCTTGTGTTGGAATGCAACAGACACAGGAATGGGATGACTACCATATATGCAGACATGCTGATTTCAGAGGAAACTGCAGTGGTCTCTTTAATTTTTTCTAGAGCTGGAATGGATCTTATTTAAGTTATTCTGGTTGTACTAGATGAGCGAGTAAATCCCATGTTGGCTAAAGGTAATTTAAGCAACATCGTGAAGGGTGAATTGACACCATGTGCAGTCGAAAAATATCTCTGGGTCTGTAAGAGTTAATTTTTAATTGAATTATTCTCTACCTTTAACCTTTCCTGAGTGATTTATAACCATTTATTATCCTCTGTATTTTGCATTTTTCAGTATACATCTTGTATTTTTCTATATTTTATTTACTGATCATGTAGGTGTTCATAAAAGCGCAGCCTATTTGGGTGTATTAATTTATCATTATTATCCCCCTTTATGTGATATTTCAGAAATTGCTGCTATTACAATGCGCCTGTACATAAATTCTGAGTAAAGAAGTTGAAGTTCATTTGGTGACTGAGCTCTAATAGATAATGAAAGTGTCCATTACAGAACTCTTCTCAGAGTCCCACCACCTCTATCTCTAACTGACCCACATTAATTTAAAATGGGCTGGATACCATTGTATTTTACATAGAGCTTTGTATAGTCAGTCGCATATAGTTGAGCCTTTTCAATGTGTTTGACTTTGTGTAACATGCTGTAACGCAGCCAGTATGCAAAATTGCATACGGTGTTTTGTCATTGAAAACCTCTATTTACGTGTTGTAGATGCTGTTGTGTTTTGTATCAGCATGTAACCTCATCACAGTGCAGTTCATCAGAAATATAAATAAATTAAAATGGTCATATCTCATATCAGTTTTGTCAGGTACGTTTTGTTGGTTGTAATTAGACCTGCATATTTGACATAATATTTTGTTTGATTGTTTTATGTTCTTAACCTGCAGTAATTTGCACTATATTATTGAAGGCGCTTTCTTTCAGAGACTGGAGTTTGGCAGGTTAGTTATGTCATATGCTTCAGCCTTGAAGTGTTTTTGTGACTTTTCCATACCTTTAGCTTGGCCTGTTTCACACTTCACTCTTCCCTTTAATCTTTTTAATGTGTGCAGGGCTGAAACGACTACTCTACTAATTCTGGAGTATTTAGTGTAAAAAACTTTGGTAGACACTGTAATTTTTATCCCAAAAAAAGTACTTGTTTAAGTATTTTATTGCAACAATATTTGTTGAGTACTGAATTGATTATTAACAATTATTGTTATGCATTGTAATTGTGCATCAGATGTTCTTGTTAAAAGAAAGAAAATGTTTTTTTTTTTTTTTTTTCGGTTTTTGCTGCTCATAATCTGACTAGTTGACTAGTCATGGATTACTTTAACAACTAGTTGACTATTGAAGTAGTCATTAGTTGCCACCCTAATATGTATATTGCAGACAGGTAAAACATATTGTAGTATGATTTTTTTTTGGCCATATCTTTCAGCTCTACCATGAAGAACTGTTGAAATGTGTTTATCTGTTGATGTATGTACGTCAAGAACTAAGAAATATGCTCTCTTGAAGATTTGACAAATGATGAAATATCTTTTTAACTTTCCTCAACATCCATGTAGAATCATGCTTTTACATTTGACCCGTGTTTATGCTGGTATTTGGGTCTAATGGGTAGGAAATGGTTAAAGAGCTGCTTGTGGAGTGAAGGTTTAGTATGCCATGGCAGACCTGTGCAGTCAGTCAACTGAAGCCGGACTGGCCCAGTGACTGAGCGGCGCTGGCTGGCTGCCAGTGGCGCCCCACGCTGCAGACAATACCCACCTGTGTTAGGCAGAGGGAGGGGGCTGGATACACACACGGAGCTAGTTATTCTGCACTCGAACAGGCAGAGTGTGCCCCCCCCCCCATCCGTTCACCACCAATGTCTATCAACAGTCTCCAGCTCTTGTTTTAGCTCATTGTGTTGGACGTTGATATTTGAAAGCAAAGTCGGGGAATGAAAATTGAAACTCGATTTTCAGATGATGAAGGCTTACAAAAGGACAGTGGGTCCGCTGGTGTCTTGTGCAAGTCTGTTCAAATGATGCCCTCCCCTTTCCAACTCGTCAATCCAGTGCACCCCCATCCCATTGGATCCCTCCACAAACATGCCGGAGGCTAGAAGGGTGGGGGGGTGGAGGTGAGGGGGTCCCTAGGGGTCTCTACTCTCTGGTTACTGCAAAGAGGGTCGCCATGGCAACGCTATTTGATTCCTACAACAATGCCAGAGCACCACTCCCCCATCCTCCCCCCTCCTCCTTTTCTGAGCTACACATGCACATATACACAATTACAAACAAGGCCTTGATGATTGGACAATTACATTGGGGATCACGACAAAGTGGCCGTTCATGTTGATTTAAGACGGAGGGAATACTCAGGTGTATTAAAAGCTAATCTAAGTTTAATTAAACCATGGCCTCCAAATGAATTTTAATAATTTCTTAATACATTCAAATAAACCTTTCGGCACAGATTTCTCTGCTTTATTTACATTATTTACTCTGGAACTGTAGTGACTGCTCTACCACCATACTTACCTCATCTTTGCCAAAAGGCAAATCCTGCAAGTGCTTGTTTTTACAGCATTTAATATAAATAAATCTGACATGACAGAAGCTGATACACTGTTCTTCTGTGCACTTCTTATATTATCAAGTTAAAGATTGATCACACAGTATGGATGTAACAATTACAACGGTATAATGGTAAACCGCTGTAAAATTCCTGACAGTATTACCGTTTCAAATTCTAATTGTCTTTAAAACTGTGTTTAATTACTGCACTTTGAAAAACTCACGGTGATACTGCTCATTTCCTGGAGAAGTAGCAGCACTCCAGGCGGGCATGTGCAGTTTGCCATGTTTGGCCTCGGAAAATATGGCGGAAGGCTCCGCCATGGACAGTGCTCTTGATATTTTCCCCCATGTAGCAGGGGATTTTTGAAAATGGAGACTTTTCTCTGTGTTTGTGCCTGTTGTTTACACAACAATTACAGGCATGTACACTGAAAACTAAGGTTTCTAAAAAGTCCAGCCAAAGTGGAGATTTTGGCAAATCTCCATTTTGGCATTTGCATGTAAATAGAGGGAAACGTGAAAACATTGATTCTCGGACAGATGAAGAAAATACTCTACCAAGTTCACATGTGATGATACAGTTTAGAGGAAGAGGATGGAGCTGATTAGTGAGGTTACAAGTATTAAATGAGAAAATAAGGAAGTTTGGTTGCAAATGTTAGCATCTTAGCTAATTAGCGCCCAGTACATCTGCTTAACAGGATCTTTGTGTATTTACTTGATATAAGATAAGGTTTTTATGGCTTTTTCCACTTCGTCATACTTCATATTTTGTTTGTTTGCTGAAGGGCAAGCATATTGGTCAGTTTGTATGTCTGTCTGTTTGTCTGTCTGCACTCTAGTGATCCCATTTCAAGCATTATTGATATCAAACCATGACAGAATGATTTGCCATGGTCTCTAGTCGACTTGATTAGTTTTTGGAAATGGAAGGCCGAAGTACAGCTGAGATATAGGTCAAAGTTGGGGTCAAGTGCCTTATAAAGTGGCTTCCATTGTGAAAACTAGGATGGATATTAACTAACTTTGTATTATTGACTTATAGGAAGTCAGATATGACCTTTCATTTGGTACCAATTTTATTGATCTTGGATGACCTAGAAAGGTCAACCACAAGGTTGTGATTTTCAAGACACTCAATTTTCACCCATAATTCTGTTTTACAGATAGAGAAAATTTGCCGCTACCACATTATAAAGTGTCAAAAAGTAGGAGATGTTGTGTTTTTTCATTTTTCCGTACCCTTTCCCACTTCAGTTATGGTAGAAAATATTGTTATTTCTGGCACTTTTTTGCAATTTAGTTTAGATTAGATTAGATAAACCTTTATTCGTCTCATAGTGGAGAAATTTACAGTTTACAGCAGCAGAAAAGTAAAAGTAGAATGCAGACATCAGCTACAAGAGCCACACGCAACCACATACAGACACACAAAAATACCACAAAAAAAATTCACAAAAACTTCAAGAAGAAAATTTAGCTGTACACAGTACTGGAACTGTTTAAGATGGAAGAATACCACTTCTACCACAATGTTCAGCTTGGAAAAATAGGAAATATTGTTCCTTTAGGTTTCCTCTATCACTTCCAGTTTCTGAGTTGTAATGGTTGAAAGTTTGCACTTATGTGTGAATTCACAAAATGGGTTATATCTGTGAAATGATGGCAGATATTGACTAACATAGTATTATCGACTAATCAAAAGTCACATGTGGCCTTTCATTTGTTACCACTTTTGTTGACCTTTGATGACCTTAAAAAGTCAAACTCAAGGCTATGATTTTCAAAATATTTTTCTGTCTCATTATTTTTTTTTTTTAAATGATAGTATTGCTTTTACATTTGATATCTAGCTAAGGTACATGAAACAGTGAAAGTGTTCTTTCTCTACCAGTTCTTAAATCTGTAAGACTAGACCTAGTCTTGAGTGCTGAATGTAAAGTAGTTGCGTTCCCTGCCCTCTTCTAGCTCAGCCACTTTAACACCTGTTTTAAGGGGACGTAACATTGATGTTTACATGTTAATATTCGAATGTTTCTGCCAACAGAAAATACATTTGGCACATTATTTAAATTTTTTTTTTTTTTCAAAATAAAACTTGGTTAAATTATTTCAGTGTCTGTATAAGTACTGTTTGAACATTTTGAACACATTTCAACAATACTGCGATAATAATGATAACCGTGATATCTAATTGTGGTCACAATAACCGTGATATGAAATTTTCATATAATTACATCCTTATCAGTTAGCAGCGTAGCCTTTACGTAGGCACGCTTTACATTTAAGTTTATAATCTGATGTACTCTTGTAGTACATTAGAGATTTACTGGCAGGTTGTTAGTGATGTTAAGGAAAAATGTTTATTTTTATTGCTGATTGCAACTGTTGAGTATTTTGTTCTTTAATAGACTTTATTATGAATTTTAATTGTTAAATTTGTTAACTTGTTAAAGGAAGGAAATTGTATTTTATTGCTGCAATAAATATAAATAAGAGCTTTTTTTTTTTAGCAGTTCATAATCTGACTAGTCGTTACAGTAGACGATGACTATTGAAATGGTCATTAGTTGCAGCCCTGGTTGTCACTGGCATTTCTGTGTCATTGTAAAGATCATCAGAGTGTGAAACTAAGCTCACACCAAGCCTTTAAGCAATGACAACCCATGAGTGTAACACACAGAAAACTTCTTTTTGTGCAGTCATGCAAGACTCTTTAAGACCACTGACAGTATAAGTGTTTATTGGTGGATAGTGCTGCTATGGGAAAAAACAAACATGTCAAGACAAAAACTGTTCCCAAGAATGCATGTGTTTGTGTCCAGCAGTGTCTGTCTGTGAATAAAGAATTCAGAGGATAGACTCAGACAGTATATTTACTTTATGTGGTTGAGAGCAATCATTTCTCACAGTGAGGATGCTTCATCTCCAAGTGTTTGTGTGTTGGTCAGATCTGCATGGTTCAGTGTTGGATGGCTGAGGACTTAACATCAGCATGCTGAAGCTTGTCATGTACTATTCCTCCCAGACTCACACAGCTTCCATCCCAAACAGCGGACATAATGCATGCTGTATTTTGGAAGGCACACCTTACAGAGCTAATAAATGGTGCGGTTTGGGGTCTTAAATAGCTGACAAAGCAGTGTTGTTAATGTCTAAATCCCTACCAGGTGTCCAAATCCATTTTCATAACATGTCTACTAACTACTTGTATCAAGCCTGTTGCACATTTCTCCCCCTTGTGGGCTGATGAAACATAATTGCATGTGGTAATTTACTGTCAGAAAATGGGATGAACACATACTTCAAAAAAGAACGGCTGCTTTAAAAATCAATTGGAAAATCCCAAGCATACCAAAGAGAAAGTACTTGTGCCATATGTCCTTTGCATGTACCCGTGCTGTGCCCACTACCGAGCTCCGGAGTGCTTGCAAAAGTGCCATATTGGCCGACAGGAAGAGTGAGATCATTGGCAGGGACCCCCAGTACGAGGATGCATGGTCCCAGACTGTCTCCCTTTTGTCTCCTGCTCTGTCCATGGTGTATTACCTATATCTTGGCTTATAGCTGGATGGCCCTTGCTGGCCAAGAAGGGTCCCCTTAATATGATTAGAACGGATTATGGTGTTGTCCGCACATCAAAAGAGCCAAGACCAATTATCACCCCTGCCTTTCAGTGCGACAGCCGAGACCCCCCCCCCCTTTGTAAAACAGAAAAGGAGAAAGCAGAGCTCAGGCATCTTGTAACACTCCAGAAGCCCCCACGCTAATGGATGGATTCATCATTCAGTCAGACCTTTCATGTGCAGTGTTTAGCTGTGATGGTGCACAGTTGCCAGCGTTTTGGCTAGTCCCTAAAATAGACCGAGCGTCACAGCTAATTATTGCAGCGCCAGAAGCATGTACGAACAGGTTCATATGACAGAAAATGTGGCATGCTCTAAGGCAGTTGAAAAGAGTGGGAAAACAAGTGTTTGATGCCTCTAGGTAGTGTTTGTGATTTTCATTTCTTCGCCTGTTGTAATAGAGTTTGTGTGCAGGGTAACAGCAGCTAGCTTTACCTCTGTTTTGCTCTGGCCTCCATTACCATAATCCCCCGTCGGAGCAGGGCTTCCATTACTCCTTTGTGTTGTCTTTGCTCATGACAGGAAACCAAATGGATGTGAATAAAAGTATTCCCGTTCCTCCCCCCCCCCCCGTCCCTCCCCAATCTACAACACTTGCACACAACACACACTACTTTGTCAAATTACTCCCATAGTTTCACTTTTCTCTAAAAGTGCCAGAGTCTAAGCGCCTGAACAAAGGTGCCCCTTGGATCTCTACCTCCCATCAAAGCCAAAGTTGGAGTCAACCCAGAGTCCCGTCAGGAGTCAAATGAAGCCATTAAAATCCCCTTTTCCACTACCCTGACGTTCACTTCTTTTTCAGTGAGTGGTGCATTAAGCTTTCGTGTGCGTGGAATAGGTGAAGCATTATCCTTGTCATAACTCAATGGACTGTTTTCAAAGATCAGGATACCTTTGTTTATCTTAATGTTTTTTGTGGTTGGACTCTTGGCTTGGAGTCAGAATAACACAATCATCTTATAAAACGCTTCCATTTTGGACCAGTAAATGATCCTCACTTTAACTCCTTACAGATATCTCAGGCAGTGGCAACATTCTGTGGCCTGTAGAATTGTATTTACTAGAATGAATACAACTATTTTTGGGTCAAATAAGTAAGTTTTCCATTTTCTCTTCAAATTATAGTAGCATCCATGGAATAAGCAGGATATTGTACTGTGAACTGATCACTCCCTTTACTTAACCTGTACGGAACACTGTGGACCAAAACCATAAAATGTTTAGTACCTATTGACCCACTAATCCTATCAATACATATACATAAGTTGTGTAAAATACAGTTTGTCATCTTTTTATGGTCATCAGATATGACGTTTGGAGGCTTGTTAGTGAACGTGGAAACACTGTCATCTTCTTCACCAGTAAAACCCATTGAGTTTGATAAATGACAGTGAATGGACACACTTGTTTGTATGTTCAGTTAATGATGAAAAAGTTATTTTTTCTTCATTGTTTTTCTCTTTTGATATAGCAACCTTTCAATTTACTCAGCTTTCATGAACATCTACATGATCAGTGAATTACATACAGGAAAATACATGACTATCATTGAAAAATGTAAAATACAGAAGATAATGGTGATAAATTGCTTAGGAAAGGTTAAATGAAGAGAATTGTTCTCTAATAAATATGAGTCTTTATAAGTAATGAGTTTTTACTGTACAATTGTACTTACCCATTGGTATGATGTATTATTGTTAGTTGCCCAACTCATCTTAAAAACATGTGACTGCACAGGTTGACTCAGAACTGTACTCTTTACCTTACAGTACTTGAATAAGGGTAAAAGGCTGAAATTCAGTCTGGCATCTGTAGACATCCTGGTGTAAGTGTGTTGAGATGTGACATAAAAGTCCAAACCTAATATAGAAGGTAAACCTTTACACTTCTTAGTAAAGTTTCAGCCAAATGCAGCTACCCAACCCTTATCTTTAATAGAGGTGTTGTGGAATGCATCCGAACACAACTCTTACTGTCACGTCATTTACACTGGAGCTACTGCCCTCTGTTTTTCTTTTTTGTTTATATTAGCCTAAACCCGCAGAACAGAGTGGAACTGTTTCCTACCTGTGAAGATAATTATGCTTTATGTTCTGATCTTAGTCCAGCGGGCACAGCGCTGGTTGTATCACTGGCCCACAGCTGGTTTCACCATCCTGCTTTCATGCAGCGCTTATGTTTAATCACAGAACCTTTGGAACCCACCTGGGTGCTTGCCGCATGTGGATTTGTGTGTGTTTTGTGTTTCTATACAGCATACATGTATATTAAATGCTTTGGGTGTACAAATAAATCCATAGCAACCAGGTCAGCACAAGCCGACAACACTGTGGGCGACAGGCAGGTGAACACTCAATCACAATCCCCACAAGCATGTAAACAAGGGCTGAAGTGGCCTCTACACACTACATACATACAGCCTGCCTTCTGGATAACCTGCAGCCAGCAAGGACCACATTAATAATTTAACCTAACACTCAGATGTGATGGAGCGGACAAGCGAAAGCAAAGATGCACTCTAGTAGAGAGAAGCTATTAAATATGAAAACTATTTGTGGTGACTAATAGTATTTTTGTTTTCTTAGAACTTCTGGCATAATGTAGCAGTGGTTCTACAAAGTGATGCACATTAATTGTTTTTTCAGAAAAGATTTAGTTGGATTCATATTTACTCTGTGTATTTGTTGCTTGCCTACATAGTTTCATTAAATTAAAGTGAAATTTACCAGAAATAACAGTGCTGGAATTTTCTTTACACATTTCCTTCAAATTTGCTGCTAGTTGCTGGTCATGAAATAGGTCATCAATGTTTCTGAGATAAGATGATGGAAAATATGGAAAGAAGATGGAAAAATGATCAAAAAAAGGATAAAACTGGTAATGGACATAGAAAATTGAACAATGCACCTAATAAAAACAAGTTACATACCAACAGAAAATACCACTTATTTTTAGGGTTGTCCCGATCCGATATTTGGATCGGATCGGCTGCCGATATTTGCAAAAAATGCGTATCGGTATCGGATTGGTCACCACAGAAAAATTCCGATCCAGACTCCCGATCCTTGTTTTTTTTTTTTCTCTAATCCAATCCGGGTTTTCCAGCGCACTGATTTAGATAATCCATTCCAGTTTTTGCTGTGGTTTCCCTAAATTCCGGTCCGCATTTTCCAGTACACTTTCAGCACACCAGCATTAGCTCTCTCAATTTACCTGTGTGTGTAGATGGAGATGGAGCAACAAAGTGTGGAGGAGATTGGGGAGTAGAAGGCATTTTTGTTTTTAAATAGTTCA
>JAPTYQ010000018.1:21887260-21902057 GCA_029814465.1 Ostorhinchus cyanosoma | reverse complement strand
ATTTCTGTTTGTTATTTATAATGTTGTCTATTTTGTGTTTATCCCTGAATAAACAGGTCAGTTTCTTGTTACCAACCGTTGTGTATTATTCAAACTCACCTAATTCTAGTTTCTAGTCTAGTTGTTATCAAGAGTAGCTAAACCCTTTTCAGCATGAGTCTGACAACTAAGTAAGGAGGCTAAATAACTTAACTTTAATACATGCTCGGATAGGCCGGTATCGGTCAGTATCGATATTGGATCGGAAGTGCAAAAACCTGGATCGGGACATCCTTACTTATTTTAGTTTAAAGTATTAGTCAAGTGTACTTTATACTATTTATAATTATAGCAGAATATGACAGTAACTAGAAACCGTGAAAGAAAAATTTCACTTCCACCTGTGAAAATCGACCTCCTGTCTTACTTGTCAGTTTTGTAACATTTCAGTAAAACAGTCTTCAGTTTGTACATTTTCAGACAATATGAGCAGCCTCAATGCCCGTCTTAACAATGACTCTGTCTTTTAGCTGTCAAAACAAAACCCCTTGTTTATAACAGTCTCTCAGTTCTTATGATGGGCAGCACTGGCTGGAACAAAGTATAGAAAGGATTTTTCATTTTTATGTAAAGTGCTTTAAACTGACTGACAAAGACAATACTGTGTTCTTAGATTTGTGGTTTACAGACTGCACTTACTCCCGATCCACGATCTGAATCACAATTTGTTCACCTCTTACATAAAATATAGGTGAGCTGCAACTAAAACAATAGGTTTTTCTGGTTTTCTCTAGTTTAATTAATTAAAAGATTATTCAATTACAATTCTCCTAAATCAAAGCATAATTTCCTTAATTTCGCTGCTGCTAAACATTCATTCCACTGTTGTTTCACACGGACATTAATTGTGATGCACCTGACGTCAGGATCAACACAAACTTGTTGTGGTGGACACTACACCTTTATGTTAGTTCCATTTTATACTTTTATACTGTTGTTATTCCTAGATATTTTTGTTTTTGGTTCGGTTTGTTTTTTTGGTTTTTTTTAACACTTTAGCAGTAAAACTATTGGATGAATTCATACCAAATTGTATTTATAGATTGCCAGTGACCCAGAATCGGTGTGATTACATTTTGGGAAAAGTAGGTCAAAGTTAAATTTTTTTATGAATTTTTTAAATCTTTCTTTCCCATTTGCTTATAATAGCTGAAATTTGTCTGGGTCTATGCTGACATCAGCACACATGATAACATCAGCTGAATCGATGCCAAAATAAGCTACAATATGTGTGAGGGGCGGGGTTTTTGTGCCTAGCACCACTTGTTAATATATCCTTTCACTTATACTTCTTGTGGCTGTTATTTCAGCTGTTTCTGTAATAAAAGACAAGTTGTCGTTTTCAAAGATTCATCATCTGCCCAAATAATCAGTTGATGAAATCAAAGAAAATAATCGATAGCTGCTCTTCTCTGCCTTTCAATAATTGTAAAGAGGAGACCGAGGACTGCCTGTACCTGTGGTTTTATTTTTTCATGGGCTGTTCCTGCACGCTCCATGAACACATTCAGAGGGGCCTTACTTCGTGTTGTGGATTAGATTAGTTGAGCGCCCCTCTGGTTGCAGCTCTCGCCTTCTTGGTGTGGGTTTTGGGGTGGGTTGGTGGGGGCTGTGTTTGTAACCCTCAGGGGAGAAGACTGCACTGCACACAAATCATTACTGCTCATCAGTTGCTGCCACTCAGCCACTTATTTACTCAGCAGCTTGGCTTGGCTGAGTCGTGGATGCACAGACACACACGTTTGCAGAAACGTAGCTCATTATGCATCAGGTCTGTGGGAAGACAACCAGGGAATGTATTGTTGTGGAGGAAGGGATGGGTTGTGGATGGTGAGCCATGAGTAGGTCACTAACTCTAGCTGAACACATAATTCATGATATCTTCAAAGTGTATTCTCGATTAAATTTTTAACTGACTCTAGTGTGTCATTTGAGAGAAGGCTGTCAGGTGAGCGTCAGTATCGTAAAAATGTAGCTTCAGCGATAAATGTAGACTGCCATCTAATACCTCTGCAGTGCATTATTTATGACAGCTATACCATGTGTGCTATATGTAGCATATTAAATACATAATCCTCTCATGCTTTATTGATATTCCTTTGATAGGAGTCTGACTACTAAGATAAATTGATAAGGGGCTTTAATACAGAGGCCTGTAAGCAGATTTCACTGCCATATTTGAGCCAATAGTGATGAAATTTCACCCAAGCCTATTAGTAATACACTTAAGTTGGAAAGTACAGACTTGTGGGGGGTAACTCAGACCAGATTGCTGTGGAGGAGATTACGTCTGCATTTGATATACTGTAAACAGTGGCTCAGAAATGGGCTGTGCTCAGCGGTAGATGTTTACCCACTTCGGCTCACAGATAAGGGGGAATTTCAGCTGTTCTCTGATCAGATCTTCCACAGGACATGTCTGTGTCAAGTGCTCACACTCTCTGCTTCCTGTGTTTTTATTTTGAGAGCTGACGATTGATGCAGACAGAAGGGTGGGGAGGGGGATGGAGGGGTCCTTTGAAGGACTAAATCTCGCTTTGTGGTTGGTTATACACCAGCGTATATGCATGCACATGTTCGCATCACACAATAGAGCAAAGACACAAGCCGCCATTATACAGGAAATAGGATTCATTTGCCTTACTCGATGATTTTAAATCACACAGATAGCACAGTTTGTCAGTTGGGCTTTGCCAAATTAGTTTTGATAACATGGTATAATTGCTGCAGACAAAGGAGTCATGGCTGAGGAAACAGAACTGTGTCTCTGTTGCTTTCACTAACACACAAACCTGTAAACTGCGTTAAAGGTTTAAATACTGCAAACATTGAGGAGTGTGATCTGATGATCTTCTACTGTTTGCTCTGTGAGGTTTTTGATATGAGACATTGTAGATCTTTGGCTGTAAATACTGAGGTGGACTGGCGTCTTGATCCAATCCAGATGTCCCCTGGCTTTGCACAGTATGTCAGTGAGGATTTCTGTACAACAGAAAAAGTACACAAATATTGTTTTAATGGAAACATATTCTAGAATCAAGTTATACAACACTTTGTATTTTATTCATACATTACCTCTGTTGATAGTCATTAGCTCAATTTA
Organism: Ostorhinchus cyanosoma; assembly: GCA_029814465.1. Classification (NCBI taxonomy): domain Eukaryota; kingdom Metazoa; phylum Chordata; class Actinopteri; order Kurtiformes; family Apogonidae; genus Ostorhinchus; species Ostorhinchus cyanosoma. The sequence goes on along the minus strand of JAPTYQ010000018.1, from coordinate 21,898,915 downwards.
AAAAATATTAATCTAAAATCTAAATAGTAAAAGTAATGAATAATATCAATAATATTATACTTTGTTGTAATGGTACAAATCGAAAACCATGTGCTGTTTTCAGTCTGCACCAGATGTGTGAATCTTCATTTGTTTTATAGTCATCTGTTAAAATTTCTCCAAATATCTCATTGTATGGGATTCTCCTGCACATGGTGACTTTATTAATAGTTGTTACAAACAGGCAGGTAAATCTGAACTCATTTTATAATGATGAAGTGCTTTCCATCATCAGACTGAAACAGTCTAAACTATAGACAACTGCGTCTGTTCAATACCAGTATCTGGTTTGGTTGAGCTCAAACAAAGGCAGAACAGAAATCCGTCCTCAGTGCCCTATAAGTAAAAGAATGAATATTCACTGATGCCATGCTTTGATTGTGTTGTCTTTAAAGTGAAACAACCAAAGTGCATTTTAATATTCTGAAAAAACAAATTATGGATCACTAAATGTGATTGAAAATATTGTGTTATCAGGGCTTGACATTAACCTTTTCAACCCACTGGCAAATGGCCAGTAACTTTTTAAAGTCACTGGCCCTGATCCATGAGCTACTGGTCCATATATCAAGCCAAACTATTTTTGGTTTGGGTTTATACAGGTGTTGTGGCATCGTTAGTGTGTGTATGTGAATTTCGGCGTCATTAACCATGAAAAAAAAAAAAGCAATTGGCATGGTGATTAGGTTGTTTTTATGCATCTTTTATATTTAAAAAATGTTATGCATGAATCATAACCTGCCTTTTTCTAATTTAAGGTTGGATGTGCCTGATTGGTATGCACCTTATACCACCTCATCTTTGCACAAGTGACTTTAGTGTATACATGTCCTTTGCCTTAACCCACCCTGTGTGAGGTATTGTGTCTGTGTACCTTTTTCTGTACATCGTCAAAATGTAACAGTGCTAAATAAAAAGATGGGAGATCATATTGACTTTACGCAGCTATTTATAAACATTGACAATGCTTTCTTAGCACATAATTACAAAGAAATGACTGCAATTGAAAACTGCTAACATGCAACGACAGGCAGGTCAAATAAATATACAATCAAGTACATTTATGCAATTTGCTGAGAGATTCACAAATGGCTTGCCTTGAATGCAGCTGAAATTAACAAATAGAATGCTTGGCACAAAATTAATAAATAAAATGATTAATAAGGTCCCCTTTTTTGTCAAGCCAACCATCCATCATTATATATATAGTGCATTCATTACAACTATCTATATGTACTATACTATATTTCTATGGCAGACTAATAACACTCTGACACTGTTCATTTCCAATGCTCTGCTGCACCCTCATGGGCACCTCTCCATCACCACCACACTGCCCAGAGGCCTGATCCGCACTCCTGCACACCTCTGGCTACTCCTCCATTATGTCCAGCTTCTCAGGGGTAAATTCAGTACAACAGGTTTCACTACCGGATGACTACTGGATATTTACATCAAAAAGAATGTGGTTACACATGCCAGACAGTATGGAGCATGTGCGTCATTCTTAAATTGTTAAAAAAAAAATATGGGGGTAAAAATTGTATGTGACACCAATGAGATAAGGTATGGTATCTCTGTATTGATGATGACCCGAACAGGTCAGTTAATTTTGAGTTCTTGTGGCTCACACTAGCCCGTCGGCTGTAAAAACTGTGTTGGGCCATGGGACCACTGCCAGTGTTGAGGCCCAGGTTATGATCTTTAGTTTGTTTGGCAAGATGATGCAACCAAAGTTTAACACTGAGCGCCTGAATAAATATGCTCACCTTTTGTTGCACAGGCTTTAGGCTTGGCTTGTATTTTGTTTTACACTTTGAGATCACTGATAGTTGAGGCTGTAACTGTAATTCTATTTGTAAACAAATGTCTCTGAGATGAAAATCTAAATGCCGTGTGAGTGACATTTGCCTTAGTCAGTCCTGCTGGATTTTTTTTCTTTCCTGATGTCTTGACTGCACAACAAAAAACCCATTACTCTGTCTTGTTGCCACATCACTGCGTCTCATCCTCAACTGCAATATGATCCACATTAGCATCCACTAGCGCCTGGGAAGCTCCTGCTGTCCGAGCCGACAGGACTGAGAGCAGAGATAAGCTCATTCTGTAATGAGTGTTCAGCCTCTGTTTGGGAGGAAAAAGAAAGAAATCCCCTCACATGTTCCTGCATAGAATGTGTATCAAACCCCGTCACCTGCCTGCATTTATGTCAAACTCATTCTCTGTGACTGAGAATGCAGTTAGTTTGTGAGGATGTGTGTGGCGATGCGGTACCCTGTTAATAGGGGGTATTTATACCGTGCTTCACCACCCATTCATGCCACTAGCGCCACAACATCCTCCATTCTCTTTTATTGTAGTTGCACCCGTAGAGACTCACAGGAGCCCATGAAAGAAAAGGGCTTGGAGTGAAACAAAGGTGCTAACAAAGAAGTGTAATGGTTGAACAGGAGTGGGCGAGCTGGATAAAATGCATGAATGTATGAAAAGCAAAACTCACTGAATGAAATAGTGGGCATTCCCAACGGCATGAGAGCTAAAGAAGAAAGGAGAGGATCAACAGATGGCATTAGCACAAAGATCACCATAAAAATCATTCAGCTGTTAACTGAGATTTAGGTGTGCCTATTTATCCATCTTTACTATTACTTAATTGTAAGATTATTAGTTAATTGTTTGCTACATGGATAGTTTTTTTCACCCAGTGTCACTCCTTGCTTGAAAGGTGGTGGTGACCAAAATCCAGGCTACAAATATGCCATCAGGTGAAATCTGCTACTGAATGCTAATCAGGCGTGTGTGTGTGTGTGTGTGTGTGTGTGTATTTAGGTTTTGTTTCTTCTGAATACACTAATAATACAATAATGAATAATTGTGATCCTTTAGTCATAATATTGAATATTTAATTTTCTGTTTTTGAGAGCATCAGCTTGTTTTTAAAGTAGGTGATATTTTAACCATTTAAACATGGTTAACAGTTACCCATGACTGCACAGAGGTGAATAACAAACCAATACAACTATACTGTCGATGAAGGAGCCAGTTCATTTTCTTTTTCCTGTCATCTTCATTCATTCTGCTTTGTGCTCTCCTTACTGTAATGGCTACGCATCACATTTCTCAAAGAATTTTTTTGGCATCTCTATCACCAGCAGCAGTTATTTAACTTTACATAAACAACCTAATAACAGGATGTGATGTGATTGAACAACATCAGGTCCCTTGAGAGAATCCAAACCTGATCTGCTCAGACATGTCACATTAATTGTGATCATATTTATATAGTTGCATTATAACATTATTAGCCTGTTATAGTGACTTAATGTAATGTGAGTTATGACCTACAATTATCTCTATTGTGTGTTTTTTTTTTTTTCAATAATTCCTACTGGTGAACAAGGTCACATCAGAGATAATGTCAGAGCTGATATTGATTCATCAAAGCTGATACTGATGTTATCAGATGGGTCTGCATCTGACTGGTGACACAGTGAAAAACAATTAAATACAGTCAGGTCGGATTAAAGGGTATTCAGGTATTAAAATCTGCTGGATCAAATTATCGGTGGACAGTCCAGAGTATTGACCTATGTCTGCAGTGGGAGGAAAGCCAAGTGCACTCTAGTTACGAATAAAGTGCTTCTGTTGGGGGGGGGGGGGCATGTTTTCATGTGTTCAAAGGGAGCTTGACAGTATTGTACACTGCAGTAGTAATATCTGAGAGACCTCCCTTTATGCTCCACACAGCCTCTTCATTTTGTAATCTAACCGTGCCCCTGGTGCAAACACTTAACCCCAGTAACCACACTTAAATCCTTCATTATTACAGCACTGTCTTCAGATGTCATTCCTTTTTGAGCCCTGTTTCTGCAAGTGGCACTGGGTATTTAGTCCAGACTTTAAGTTTCTTTAAATACTGTTTCAAGTAAAATAGTAACTGAGTCTCCCTCCCAGTATTGGCTGGAAGGCTTTGATCTCTCATGTGCTCCAGTGCTAAATAGTTTCCTTCAAATCGCTGTGAACACACAGCAACTGGCTGCTCTTTTATCATCAGTCAGCTCACAGCGTCTCCTCCAAAACACTTTGAAGCCCCAAACAACTCGCACTGAACAGGACAAAAAAGAGGAAAATAGTGTGTGTGTTTTTATATATATATATATATATATGTGTGTGTGTGTGTGTGTGTGTTTACACACACACTAGGGGTCAGCAATATGGCAAAAAATCATATCAGAATCTCGATTTTATCACGATTCCTTACATTGATCTTTGAGACTAATTTGCAAGTTTTTGAAAAGTGCAAGCAAACAATTTTCCTATGTAAAACATAGCCCTAAAAGAAAAAAATAAAACAGACAATTTAGCCCAAAGAACCTCCCAAAACATTTTTAATCAAAATAGTTTGTGCAATTTTGTGCCAAGAACATAAACATACTAAAACAACAACTCTTGCAACAACAACAAAGCACTCTTGCAAAAAAAAACTAAATTGCACTTGGTTTTTGAGGTAGCTTTCAATAAACAAAGTAAAAGTAAAAAAAAACCCAAAAAAACCCAGAACAAAATATCAATGAAGAAATGCCCGTTTCGATTACTGCTCCAGGCTTACAGACTGGGTGGCTGGTAGTTCTGGTTTTTCAACTGGTAATCAGTGTATTGGATGCTCTTGGATGAAGGAAGAAGTCCAAAATGTCCAGACGCTCCAAAAAAGTATCAATGTGGATCGTACTTACTTCTCTTCTCATAAAGCGTACCTTTACTAGTCGATGGGGGTGGAACCTTTCTGTGTGGAGTTTGCATGTTCTCCCTGTGTTTGCGTGGGTTCTTTGGCTTCCTCCCACCATCCAAAGGCATGCACTGATAGGTTAATCGCCCATAGGTGTGAATGTGAGAGTGATTGTTTGTCTCTATCGGTCAGCCCTGCAGTGAACTGGTGACCCCGCCTTCACCCATAAGTCGCTGGGATGGGATCCAGTGACCCTAGTGAGGATAAAGCAGGTTCAGATAATGAATGAATGAATGAACAAATGAATGATTGCAAGGGAGTATTAAGTTAATTAACTTCAGGCACTGTAATTGTTATGCACAAAATGTTTTTTAAGGAAAAAAATATTTTATTGCTGTTGTGATATTTGTTGAATATTGAATATTAGATAGAATATTTAACGCACTTTGTTATGCATTCTAATTGTTGTGCACCTAATGTTCTCATTAAAGGAAAGAGAATGGGTTTTATTGTTGCAATAAATATATATGAGCCACTGGGTTTTTTTGCAGTCCAAAATCTGATTAGTCAACTAAGTTTTACAGTAGTTGACTAGTCGATTATTGATATAGTCACTGCAGCCCAAATTGTGTGTGTGTGTGTGTGTGTGCATGCATGTATGTATGTACGTACACATACAGATTACACTGTGCACTGCTTATACTTACAAGCGTTTTGATAAAAGTTTTATAAAAGTTGCATGTTGCACTCAGAGTTTAAAACTAAATAAACCTATATGACCAGACTGTAGTTAAAGGAACTGGAGGATGTTTAGACTCATTTTCAGTCTCCTGAGAAAGTAAATCTTTCCCTTATGTTACAGGAACAATAAGTGGTCGACACACTTGTCTGACACACTTGTCTGTAAATGTCCACTGGGAGTTTAAAAGGGGTGGGGGTGTGTGACTCAGACTTCTTATTGTAATTAGCAGAATTTGCATGCAGATACTTATCTTAACAAGGGGATAAATTGAGATAGTTTTAAATGGTTTTGTGTCTGGGGCTGGTAATTGGCATCAGGCTTATCAGAGGGATATTGGCCACACTCGACTGCTCAAAGGAGACAGAACCAGAGACTGAGCTCGGCTTGACAGCTACATGTGACCTCTGGCAGACTGGTCTGATGGTTGTTGCACTTTCATCTGCAGCTCCACACAATGCCAAACACTGCACTTTACTCTTAAAATCCTGTGTCAGTAATTGTACTGTGTCCAACCCAGCCATGGCCTTCTCTTTATAGTGATCAACATAAAAAAAAAATACATGTACAAAAATAAGAGAATGACAGCAGTCAAGGACAAAATAAGCAAAGACCCAGACTTTGAAATTCAATGCTGATAAATTGCTGTGTGTTTGACTTTGCGAGGCCTACTGGATTATATTGATTTTCTTTTATGTGTGTGTCTGTGTGTGTGTGTGTGCTTGTGTGAATGAGTGTGATAGCAAAAAACCAGGGGCAAGAGAATGCAATATTGTGTTTCATTAAAAAATCTATAGGATCTCTCATTACAGCCACATGATTTTCTTTAGTATCAGGGTTAGTGGGGATGGGGTGGAGCTGGTGGGTGGCAAGATGTATGTGCTTTCCTGTCTCCGATGACTATCTCATCTGTTGTTGCTCATGTAGAAAAAAGGACCTATGCTCCATCGGCCTACTATTTAAATGACTTCCTGGCACATGTTTACCCAAACCACTCCTTGGTTTATGGTTATAAGTTAACCTCTCTCTGGTTAACGTGTTACCCTTCTTAAATAATGTGTTTTAAATCCATTAGCCCACCTTGTCATTTACATGTTTGGTTTGTCAGATCTCTGTTGTTTCTCTATTTGGGCAGAATGGGCTTTTGTTAGACACAGTTTGTCAGATAATTCTGCTCTTGCATTAGGTTTCATTTAATTATAGCAGTGTAAGAAAATATTGATACACCATAGTATTGTGATATTATGTTTTCTGATGCTGTATTGATTTCAACTCCATTGCAAGCTGAGACAGGAAGTAATGCAAAGGCATACCGCTAACTATTCTGACTGAAGTCCCTGTGATATTTATGTTTTTCTATAAAAACACAAGTCTAAGGAGGTCGCCCCTGCCTAAAATAGCCCAATCTGCTTTATCTGGTTAACTCCCTCTGTGCAGCAATACGTGTTAACTAGCTTGTAGGTCCAAAAATGTAAGAAAAAAACAACATTTTATTATTATGAAGTCCCTGGAGCTCAGTGCATTCCTGAGCCATATCTTCCAGTTCTGACCTGACAGTTTGCTTAAAAGAGCATTTTCCTTACTTAGCATTCTAGTAGCAGGTAATGGGGCTTTAGTAAGACTTTTTGGAGGCTTTCTCCTACAACCAGAAAAGGTTAGCCCACTTCCAAATCCTGACATTAAGTGATGTTTTTAACCTTTACTCCGACGGTGCGGTGGGCCCCCATTTAGGCCAGGAAACATGCTGGTTCTTGCTATTTTGCTTTGCAATTACTCACTGTGAGATAGAGTTTTTTGACGTCCTCTCACACTGTACCCTCTCGTCATTTGCAAACCAGCTCTCACAACGTACTCGTCTGTGTGGCTGTCGTCTCAATGGGCCAATTCCTCATCGTTGTTCCTTGGGGAGGCTGATAAGAGGGGGAATTCGAGCCTCAGTCGGTGCTGGTTAATTATGACAGCCGTGGGAGGTGGGAGAGGTTTCCCCGTCTACCTAGTCCCTTCTGAATTTCTGTCTCCTCTCAGATACACTCATGTGTTGGAATCGATCTCGCCTGCAGTCCGGCATGTGTTATGTTTCATTCCTGTTTTGGTATTTCTGTTTTTATCTTCACGAACCCCCATCACACTTTAAAAATGGTATCGTCATCCTTCATAATGAGGTGAATGATATGGCTGGTAATTAATTCTATAGATTTTTCTAAAACTGAATTTCCAAAAGTGCATAGCTTCATTTTATCTTTATTTTTCATTGAAGGAAGCAAATCTTTGACATTCTGGCGGATCTTCAAATGAACACAAAAGTGCTTTATTGCAATTTGGGCCTCTTATTGAGGTCCTGGATACCTATAGCTACAAGCTTAACCCATAAAGAGCTAAACATCAACTGCAGACCAAAAGCACCTACTGATCTAAAATGTCTAATGCCTGTTGATCCACTAATCATATCAATACATGTAAATAATTGGTGTAAAATGCAGTTTATCATCTTTTCAGGGTCATCGGATATGACCCATTTGGTTCACATGCTCTGTAGTGAACATGGAAACACCATCATCTTCTACAACATTGATTTGCCAGTAAAGTCCATTGAGTTTGACAAATGACAGTGAATGCAGACCCTTGTTTTTATCTTCTGTTAATTATATATCTAATTGAAAAAGTCACTTTTTCCTAAATTTGTTTCTGAATTGATCTAATAACCTTTTAATTTACTCTGAGCTTTTACAAACATCTGCATAAGCAGTGAGTTGATTTTTGGAAAATACTTAATTTTCGTGTCATTTGGAAATTGTGACAAAAATAGTTGTGGGTCTTTAAGGGATAAAGAGTTGAACAGATATCCGTTGTATGGTTTGAATGACACATTCACATGACTGATCACATCAGTTAACCATAGCCCTAATAATAATAGGTTAATAGTATAGTAATAGTATTAGCCTAATAATAGTAGTAAGATAGATAGATAGATAGATAGATAGATAGATAGATAGATAATCGTGCATTTCCAAATACAGTTATGATTTACATTATGTCTACACTACATGATTCTCAGATTTTATTGTGAGTAGTACACTTATAGATGCTTTTTAAGTCTTAGCAGGTTTGGGGACTTTTTGTACTGTTGAAAGTATTATTGCTATGTATCAATGCTCATATAAAATGTTGAATTCATTATTTAGAATTCATTATTTATTTATTTATTGACAAGTTAGTAGAGCTGGGTCAGTTTCTATTTTTTCTGGTCCATTCCCAGGAGGAAATTGAGGTTATTTGATTTATTCCATCCAGCTGAACTAACCTTTGTCATGATCAAAGCTCTATCATGGTGCTAAATCCAGCTTGTTTGGCATCACTAATAGTAGCAACAGCATGACAAGAGGTTTGTCTGCTGTATGGAAGTGTGACACCTAGTGATAGTTGGGTTTGGTGTTTTGGTGTTTGGTTTTACACCGGCCCAACTCTTTAAGCTAAAAAAAAAAAGTCACCATTATAGTTGCGATCTGTTAATGTACACATGGAAAATATATCTTCCCAAGCTTTGACAATGGCAGGATGTCTTTCTTTTACTCAAATTAAATGCCACATTCTTTATTGTTAAGAAGAGTTTAAGTGGCAAAACAAGACACTTGGCTCCAGCGTCATCTATGTTGGAGTTTCACAGCAAAATAGGAAACAAGGTATTATGGAAAGATGAAAAAGGTACTAAGTACTGCATGTCAACATTAGCAAATACAGAGGGCTGGGACATAATGCTGAGTGAGAATGAAAATCCCTCTGTTATAGTCTGTCCATTGCACACAGCCTTCAAATGTAATATTTTGCCAGACTCTTGCACTCAGAGCATGTGCTAATCCTATTAGGCAGCGAATCATTGCAGCAGGATCTATTCCTTCATCTGATTAAAAAGAGACTGACATTTGTATTAGAGTGACATTTTCAGCCAGTATTCAGTTGAACCAAAGCGAATGTCGTTGCAGTGACCCACCCTGCCCGCAATGCTGTCATGTTTCCTCTGGGGCTTCAGACTTTTACAATGGCAGCGCTCAGACTGGATGACAGAGAACCGCGAGCTGAAAAAAATTGGATCCTCTCTTCTTTTAATCTGCCAGTTGAGAGGGTGCCAGCGCAGGACAGCCAGTTTGCGCTCGGCTCCCCAATCATTTTGTCCATCCCTACATAGCTTGGACTCAACCCCTCATTTCATCAACTGCTGTGGGGAACGCACAGAATACCAGAATCAGTGGGTTGTGGCATCCCTGATCATAGCTACCATCCTCAAGCATGTCAGGCATTGTTCCCAAAAGACTGTTTAAGCGCCAACTCCCTCAATTCACACAAAGTTCTGTTACAAAATTAATACTTTCTCACCATCAAAGTGCTTTTTTTCTTCATTTTTCTGTAATTTTGTCATTCAAAGATCTTCTAGGTTAGGTTTTCCGAACATATTTAAAGGGATAAGTTAGTTATAGCACTGAAAATACTTCATCTATTACAGTCCATCTGCCCCTCTGTTCTGTCTTTTATATTACCATGTTGAATTATGTGTCACGTCTGTGTTTCATTTCAAGTGCCAAAATGTCAGTTTTAACAAAATAAAAGAAAGTAAGTTTAGCATCTCAATTTCTCTTTTGTGAGTCATTGAAATAGAGCCGCAGCTATTGTTTCTTTTTGATAATCGATTAATGTAGTGATAATTTTTTTAAACAATTATTTGGATAGGTGAAAAAAGTCTAAAAATGACAACTTGTCCTTTATTCCAGAACCAGCTGAAACAGCAACCACAAAAAAGTATAAAAATAAAAGGATATATAAAAAAATATCCATATAGAAATAACTATAATAATATAAGAATGTCTATAAAATATATATAGATATAAACAACAAACATATTTTTGTATAAGTCAAATGACATCTACAAACAATATGTGCACTGCAGTCTTCAACACATTTGTATCCAATTTACTAACACCCTCAGATGGAACTAACATACAACAGAAAAAATAAAGACAAATATTTTTAATGTTTGTGTGAAAGCCTGAAAGTTTAAAGGATAAAGTGATGATAATAATAATAATAAATAATGGATTACATTTCTATAGACCTTTTTAAGGCACCCAAACTGCTTTACATTATTGTTCCATTATTCATTCACTCTCACATTCACACTCTGGTGGTGGTAAACTACGCCTGTCCTGCGGCAGACTGACAGAAGCGTAGATGCCAATTGGTGCCAAACAGCCTCTTATGGTTCCAGTGAAGAAAAGTGAGCATATAGACTGAAACACAACTGTGGACCTAATGTTTAGTGGCAGTGAAATTAAGGAAACAAGGCTTCAATTCAGGAAAATTGTAATCAGTATTTTTTCTGTATCAGTTCGAGTCAATTAATCGTTTAATCATTTCAGCTCCACATCAATGGGACCTTTGTATTTGTCATTCCCAGATAAAGCAAGGTAGCTATGGCTCACTCTCTTGATCTATTAAAAAACCCCACCTTGTCCATCTGCATTGTTATTTCCCTGAGGTGTATCCCAGTGTCACCAGGGCTTGAGAAAAGAGCTCAACGGGATGGGAAGATGAAGGATTCTGCGAAAAAGACATAAAATGAAGGTAGTGAGATGAAGCAGAAAAGGTGCGGAGAGCGTGGGAGGGAATCCAAGACGAGCATTTCCATGTCGTCAGAGCGACCCTTGAGGTTAGATTGGAAGGACAAACAGTAGTAGGATGGAAAAAACACGGATGGCAGATGGGTGAATGAAGGGCTGTGGTTAAACAGAGCGCCTTCTCTCTGCCTCTGTCTTTGCCTGAATGGATGGTTTTCATTCATCAATGGCTACGTTTACATGTTTTTCTAATTCTGAAATATTTATTCTGAATACAAGAATTCGGAATTAAAGCAATTTCTTTTGTGTTTACATGGAAATGCTTCAGTTAATTCCGCTTTCAGAGCTGGGGGTACAGAGCATTCTGATTAGACAGAACGCGGATGTGACGTCTTGATGTCTACCGAAAGAAAACAATGGTGTCCACTTCCTGTTTCTTTTCGTTTCAACTAGCAACATGGAAGACCAGATACTATGTGTGATTTTTGCATTTATTTTTGTAATAATTATGAAGCAGCAGCTCGTCCGAATCAACAGACTAATTC
>JAPTYQ010000018.1:21869745-21887160 GCA_029814465.1 Ostorhinchus cyanosoma | reverse complement strand
AACCGGAATTAGGTGTTTACATGGTCATCTTAAAGCGGAATTAACCTTTATTCGGAATTAAATAGGAATAAAAACTCATGTAAACAGGCCCATTGCTGTGCTGTTATTGATTTTGTACTGCTTGGTCAGAAGGGTCTTAAAGCTCATGGATTGAGCAGCAGTTATAAAATAGGAACCCAGAGTAGAATCTTATTGCTTTATGCTTAATAATTACAACAAGAATAAATGTTAGATTGTGCTGGAGTCTTTTAAAGTATGTGTTTCTTTTCCTAGTGGTTGCAAAGTCATGGTTCAAGTCCGTGTCACAGAAGAGCCTCTGTTGTTGAGAATGTGGCTGGATTTTGAGAGTGGTCTGTTCTGTCTCAAGAGCGGCTCAATGAGGAGGAGGGCAGTCAATATGGCTGCTCTCAGACAGTGGGTCAATGAGGTAGGAGGCTTCCTGCTGAGCCAAGGCTAGAATAAGAGAAAACAGGGGGTCTTTGTGTCTAGAGCAGACCCTTACTCACTCTACTTTACTGCCTTTGCTTGGATATTATACCTAACTTTGAGAGGCTGAGAATGTGTGTAATCCACAGAAGCTAAGTCTGAATATGTGTCTGTGCTGAAACAGTAATGGATTCATGTTACACAAGTGAATTTGTAAGTAGAGAGCCAAAATGTGGCCTCAAATTGAAGCCATCCTGCATGTATTTGAAAGTGTAATACCTGTAACGACCGCTAGATGTTTCCAACATTAGACTCTGATTCAAAAATGTCAGCTTTTCTACAGAAAAGTGACCATGGGCTCATTTTCTATAACAACTTTTTTTCAAGGCAGACTCCTAACCGGTATTTGTGGGCAAAGTAAGGCCCGGGGGCCACATGTGGCTCGATAGCCAGCACTGACAGGCCCGCATAAGGTCATTGGCAAGTTAAAAGTCGATGCAAATATATATCATACTGCTTTTATTTTGTAGAATCTGCTAAATTAATGTTTTATTGCATGTACTTTCTGTACTCAGCATAAGGCTTATGCACTGATTGGTTTATTGGTCAGTTTCAGCCCATTAAGATGTCAGCTAACACCAAAAAGAAAAGAAAGATTGATAAAGAGTGCAGACATTTTAGCAAGACATGGACTTTCAAGTATTTCTTCACTGAAGTCAGAAAAACAACTGAGATACGCAAACAAATAAAGCTGCATTTATGGGTTTTCATGTAAAGTTAACATGGATTAAATAGTAGTATTCTGTGCTCCACATTTTCATTGTATTGTTTTGTTTACTGTTTTTATAGACAAATATGGAGCCGAGCTGCAAGTGAAATGATCCGGCCCTTAATAACCATCAAAGTTTCTCATGTGTCCCTATAGGGAAATTAATTGCCCACCCTTGAACTAGACCATCTAATGTTTTGTTTCTTGAAATTTTCAATTACTTCAATTCATTACCTGCAAACTTGGCATACTACGTAGGGCTGGGCAATATCTATTTTGAAATATATCAAGATTTTTTCATATGTGATTTATTAAGACACTATATTGTTTATATTGAGATAAATTTTTTGGGGGTTAAATTATACTCCTTGTGCTCCCCCCTCCAATCCCCTACATATTACTCCTCTCCTTGTCTGCCTCTCACTCGGCTTTATTGTACCCCGCCTCTGTCCGCATCAGAGCACAACCCACCCCACCCCCTTACCCTCACAACTCAGACCAATCTGTTTCACCATTTGCAACAGCGACATGAGGTACAGTTTGTAGTGTGTAAGGGGATGTTTACACGTAGCTGGGGATTTTCTTAAACAGAGATTTTTGTCTGCCTTTGTGCCTATCATTTATATGACAACAAAGAGCACATAACTCCGGCGAAGGGGAGATTTATATATATATATATATATATATGTATGTAATAATTGCAAATTGCTTTTGCGTACAGAGAGAAACGTGAAAACGGATATTCTTGGAGGGACGAAGGAAATACTCCACCAAGTTCACATGTGATAATCCGTTAGAGGAAAGGATTGGAGCTGATAAGTGAAGTTACTAGGATTAAATGAGAAAATAAGGAAGTTTGGTGCTAGCGAATCTTAGCTAATTAGTGTCCACTACACCTGTTTAACCGGATCTTTGTGTATTTACTTGATTTAAAATGAGGCTTTTATGAGGTGTTTCCATATTGTCATACTTGGACTCAGAGTTCAAACCCTTTTTCATCCCCTCTGTCACATCAAAAAAGCAGTTTGTGATTGAAATAAATAAATAAAATCACCAGCTCATCCATTTATATTGCATTGTATTGGTTACACATCGTGGATTCGTAACCAGGAAAACTACATCTACATAGTTTCATAGCGGACATAACCTTTCGTACAGGATTCTGATTGGTTAATGGTACTTGATTGTTCCATTACACAGCTGTCTACAGGCCTGGCACACTCTTGACAGTATAGATATACAGGACTGTATAAACCCAGAGTTTTCTGAAAATGATCACATCTGCACAGCCTTGTACATTTTGTTACGTTATGAAAGAACATTATTTTCCACATATTTTGTTGTGGAACAATTTCATTTCATTTATAATTATTTATTTATTTATTTTTTTAAGTATATGTTGATATTTTGCTCCTTTCCATCAATAAAAAGTGTCTATTTGGCAGCTGGCATCTGTGAATTTGACCTAGAACTATCTTTTTGGTATTACTTTATGGAAAAATAATATATCGATGTGTATCGTGTATCGCCATTCTGCCAAAAAATTATCGAGATACGATTTTTGATTCATATCGCCCAGCCCTAATACTGCGCATACTTCATTACGGTTTACCCATCTTTGGGAGCTTCTGTTCATTGAAATACAATGAATATTTTCCCAACAAGATTATTCAACATCATCATTATCCAAAAAGTCCAAGTGTTTTTTTTAGCTGGTGTACCATGAAGTTTACTGTTGATTTCCAGGCTGTTAGCGTAACTTAGACCAAAAATATAAACTAGCTAATGTTAGCATGAGATTGGATTTTCAGTGAGCCAGCTAATTATTTTTAAGTGTGTATACGTTATAACATTTAACGAGTAGCCAGTTCACTCTATGTTTTCACCCCTCGCTCTTCCTTCTTTTCTAAATACAGTAAGATCATTTCTGGCTGTGAAATGCTAAGATGGTGACAGCCAAATACAAGCTCAAGGCTACAGAGCAGTAGCAGTTTTAACACGTTTTCTTAATCCTTTAAACAAAAAAATCTTCAAAATGTGTTGCCTTGTACACCCAAGTGCACACATAACACCTTATTTTGACAGTAAGCTCTGTAAACATCTGAAAACATGTTGTTGACAAGAGCTCAAGGTAGGAAATACAGCCGTAGTTCTTTGTTTCCCATGTGTAAGTGAGGGAAAAACTGTAAGGAAGGCATGGCATCACCTTAAACTGGGCTCCCAAACCTTTTATGACTGCTGAGCAAAGTGGATTTGGGACAGAGGCAACAGCCCATACTTATCAAGCAGACAACCTCATTTTCTAGCCCTTTGCTCTGCGCCCCCACATTCTCACATCCTGCCCAGTGCGGTGGTTCCTATTTTTCAAAGACACATGGGGGCCTCGACACCGTTCGGCCTGAATAGATTAGACTTCCCACACTGTAATGCGATTTCTGACACCCCTTTATTTCTTAAACTCTGAAGCTGTGTTGTTAAAAACCTGATGTGTTTTAGCACTAATACATTCTGGCATAAAGATGGGTATGCTTTCCATTGCAGCTGTAAGATCCATTTACAGCGAAAACCATTTTTTCTTGTCTTCTTGGTTTAAAAATAGAAAAAGTACAACTGCTCTCTGGACCTAGGTATGTCAGTAATGAACATGACAAGGGAAGAAAAGCGTCTACAGAAAAGACAGATTTCCCCATTGCGAAATTTACTTCATCTCCTTATTTTTTAGAATCCTGTTCCTGGTTGTATTTTTTCCCTGCACTTTGATGATGTAAGGCAGCGTACACTCAAGCTTTTTGTCACAGCATACTTCACAGTACAACAGTAGAAGTCTGCTCGTTCTGTCGGTTTTGATTAGGGAGGGTCTATGAATCACTGCCTTGTTAGCTGCCAATAGTAAAACTTTTTCTTTGATTTAAAAGTTAAAATTTTGGCTTTAGTTGATGATGGTGAAGAATCGGCTTTTTATAATAAATTTGTTGACAGTCAAAGGCTGCAGATAGAAATCCATCTCATCTAATCATTTGGCTTTTCTGCCTTTGCTTCTCATTCTGCGCAGACACTAGGTTCATGCTCACAGCCTCACGCAGCGTATAACTAACTATGAGATGCTGCTTGGAGTTGAAGTTCAAACATCTGTATTAATATTTTGACTGTTAAGGCAACAAATGCCAGGGTTTCTCATCTGCCACCCTTACATCTGAGCCAGTTTCAAATAAATGAAATGAACCTATCCATGATTAAAGATGCACTTTGTACAGATTCTAGAATTAAGTTTAAGGCCAAACTTGTGGTCAAAGCTTCCCTCATGCTCTCATTTGTGTTACCCTGGATGTTGTCAGCCAGGTGGAATGACAGAAAATTGGTCATTATACAACAGTGTGAAATAGAAGGTTATCATTGGCATTGAGCTTGCTTGTAATCAAAATGTTTTAGTATACATGTAGAGGGACCGGCATTGTTTACACTGTCCCACATTTCTCTTTTTTTGGTGTTTGGACTTTGCCAGCTACCAGTGGCATTGCTGTTTATCTGTCTGGTGAGAGTAATGGTGTTTCTGAAGGGAAATGATTCCAGGTGTAGCTGGTGCAGAAATGGTGCAAAACCGGGGGAGTGTAGATTAACAAACCAGCGCCCTCAGTCTGCCATGTTTCGCATCTTGGTGTCTTCGCCCTGCTCTGCTGACAGTGGATGTTATGTCTGCTAGTGAAAGCAGATGGTTTACCATTTTGTCTGACAGTAGAGCTAAAGCTGAGCCCTTCCCTACTGCTCCTGCGATGGGGATAAAAAGCTGCTAAAGGCGTCTGTGTTAGCGCTGATAGGACGCCTCAGGATCTTTGAGTCCATTCAGTTTCCGTCTCAGATAGAGAGCGGCTGTGGATGGTCTTTTGACTGGAAAGCAGCCAGGTCTGGGCCTGGAAGCTCTGCCCAACCCACACACCCACTGTTCCAGCAACGTAAAGCAGAGATGATGAAGCATGCCATGGTGCCTCTGGTCTGCACGAGTGACGAATTCCCCCCACTGCTACCCCACTCTAGTCTCTCTCCATCTGTCATGTACACCATCAGTAAAATACATTTGCTGGTATTGTCACATTCTGCCTAATATGTACGCTAGGCCCTTCTGAATTTATTGATTTTTGTGAAAGCCACTGCTTTCTTCAGTCTAATTTAAAAACCACTCACTTACCTCTAAGAGTTACAGTTCAGAATATGTCAGCTAAGGATGTTGTATGTTTTTTTCCTTAATGATATTTATACCCTTGAAATTTTGCCTTAAGGGATTTTCAAAACAAAATATTGGATTTTGAGCAGTAATTCTGTCTTGCATTAGCAGACACACTAAAGGTAATAGCTTTTTATATTCCTTCCTGTCTGCACATCAGTTAGATTAGAAAGATGCAGATTGATCTGTTAGAGTTATTGCTTGTTCATCTGACTGCCACCTTTCAATGTTACACTTAGAGCTGCTGGTAAAAAAAACCCAACAGATGTGTCATATTTCCAAAGTTTTCACCATTTGAGATTTGACTGCTTTTCTTTTAATGGCGTGTTCGTATTGTGTCCGCTTTGAAGTCATTGAAAGGTTTCGGAGTCAAGAATTGATGCTGGAAACTGTTTATCTTATGATGCCTAACTTTACAAATCTAATTCAATCGGCTGCATTTTGATGTACATCCAGTAATATTAACTTCATTGATTCAGTTGCAAAGCCAAACATTGTACCACTGAATGCAGGTTTTGGTTTTAAGCCTAACTAAAATGGAGAGTCCAATTACTTATCTGGAAGTTCTTTGCATTTGTGTCTGCCCTCTGTAATTAGTTTGAAAGGCTTTTATTTCTTCTTTCCAATGTTTGTTTCTTTTTCAGAAGGTGTTTGTATAATATTAAACTATTAGGATTTCTCTAGCATTAAGACAGCTTGGGCTCCAGCTAAGCCAAATTAATGTTGAATCAATGTGGAAATTATTAAAATGAACTATAGAAGGCTTTTGTGGTCTAATGGTTGCCATAGTTGCTAACCAAATTTCCCTTTGGGTTTAAATAAATCTGATCTGTATCATATGGTTTCTAGTAAACGTCTGTAGCAAGTTTTGTCTTGAAACATTTGTGTTTCTTTTTCTGCTCTGGCAGATGAACAGTTATGGTTTTAGTTAATTTAATGTAAGTGCACTAGGCCTGCCATCACTGACTATTTTAATAGTTGACTAGTCATCAACTATTATAATCATGAGTCAGATTATGAACTGCAAAAAACCCCAAAACAAAACCAATGGCTCTTATTTATATTCTTGGCAGCAATAAAATACATTTTCTTGAATTTAACAAGAACATTTGGTTCACAACTATACCGTACTATTAGAATGTATAACAGTTTGTTAATTCAATATTCAGTGTGCTTTTGGTCCTAAAAGTACAATAAGTTTTGTCATCTTTTTTTCACATGGATTATTATTATTTATTTTTATTTCCTAATTGTAAAAATATGAAAAAAAAAATTCTTTAGAATAATTTCTAACCTCCATACCATTACCATTTCCCTCTGAACCCTTTGTTGTTAGACCTGTTTAACAGTAGTTTATAATGAACAGAAAAAGACACAGATGTTTGTAGGACAATGGTCATTAACTAAAATTTCATGCTCGTCCTGGTTCTAGATGGAAGTGTCACTTGTCTTTAGAATTTCTGTAAGCAAGCATTAGTGGCCACAAGTATGATGAAAAGAACCAAGTTTCCAATTGTGTATCAGGCCTTATCAGTGTGTCCTTGATGCTGCCATCAGTAAACGTGAATAATGAGTCATTGCATTTTAATTGAAAAGGTGCATTCTTTCTGTGCTTCTATTTTGATGATATTCATTACTAAATGAGTGTGCAGAGCTAAGTAGAAATGCTATGTTGTCATACATTTATTCCCTAATGTGAAAGTGGAAAATATCCATCTTTTGGCTGTGTTTTGATGTAATTGTTTGTGCTTTCAAGAGAACTAAGTGCACAAGCATCCATATTGCCGCTGTAATGGACCACATTACATTGCTCCTCTCTTTGGAGCTCACACTAGGGACTCTCTGCTGCAAGGTAGAGAAATTACCTCCTAGTAGTTAAATAGCTGAACCACTGACATAGCATCTCTTTCTCTCTCCTCTTCTCTCTTGATTTCAGCCTCTTTCTGCTCTCGCTCACCCCTGGAGATGTGCCATTTCCTTAGAAGAGTGCAGGCATATTTTAAACTGCATTTAACATTCAGCCACTTATTTTACTCCATCTGTTGCATTATTAAAATACCTTCATACCCCCTTAATTATTTTTCGAGCCCTTCTCCATCCCTGCAGAACTGATAATTGGTGTTATTTATCTAAACAATACCACTGTGTGACTCTTAGGGTGGGAGCACTTGAATAATGGATGAGGACAAAAGCAATGCAATTGCACTTACTCTGACTTTGGCACTATCCATGACAGTGCAATGTTACATTTATGCTTGAGGAAAGGAAATGGCAACTGCGTTCCAACGTGTTTACTCTTTCGCTCTACTCTCTACTTATAATAAAGCAAGATGTGATATTAAGTTGCCAAGTAGGCTAGACTGGGTTAAATTTGTCAGTTCCTCTCGTCCAATTCCAGTGGGGTTTGTGGTTTCATAATGAAAAGCCTGTTGAAGTCTCTGGGATAGACTGAGGCACAGTGGCCAAACTGATAGAATGAACAAAAAGATGTTTGGCTTCAGGAACATTTCATTGAGTGTTGGTGAGTTACATCGTGTCCTTTTGTTTTAGCTCACAGCACATTTGGTGTTGGTGAAGTTTTTAAATATGCCATGGAAGCAGATGATGTCTCAGAGGATGTGATTTCACAGTTTCTTCTCATGTGGTCGATCTTAAAAAAAAAAAAAATACAAATATGTCTCTGGTCACATTGGTATTAACATGTCTTGGGTGATCAGATCAGGTGTGACCACACCAAAGACATTCTGAGATCCACATTTAGAGGTGGTCTGGACCACATGTGTGAACTCGCAAAACAACTTATTTATGCAACAACAATGACTGAAAATGTCAAAAAGCCCCAAGAGATAGATGTATTATGAGTGCTTGTTGGGTGTAACTGCTTGAATACAGTAGAACAATATTCCATCACTTTATTCTCCAAGTAGCTTACTTTTCCCGGTCTGCATCGACTAGTTAAAATTTAGGTGGAAAGTGTTAAAGAACTAATAATCTCAAGTAGAATGGTCAGGGTTGTCATATGTTCGAGGTGTAAACTGATTGAAAACACCAATCGGGAGGAAAATGAAAATGTTGCTAGTAGTCTTTGACCAACTCAAGGATTTAGATTACTTTTCCTAACTAGCCAATAAAATGTCAGCAAAATGCCTTTTCATTAATCATTCACTATCGTGACTTTTCTTTTAAAATTAGTGATGCACTTGCACATATGACAAATCCAGTCTGTTCTACATGGATATCTTGTGCTGCAGTGCCTGCAGGAAATTGAAAGCTTGATTAGCTACGTTTTGGGCTGGTACATGAGCTTGTGTAGTGGTGTATAGAGCAGGCAGCTGAGATGGGATCACTGGAGACACGTGTAGAGGAACAGTGTGACGCCAGGTGATGCACTGATGCACTAAAAGCAGGCTATTTATGATCGAGACACCTAAGAATACACACATGCCTGCTGAAACTATGTGATCACAATGATGTAGGTTGCAGTTGTAGGTTTTACTTATGTTCTTTGTGTCAAAGATGTTGTTTTATGTTGCATCGTGATTGTTGGACACATGATGAACAGCCAGTTTCTATATCAATGGACACTAAAGGGTTATCTCAGAACCGAGCTCATGCCCTTTTTCTCCTCTCTCTCCCCTCCAGGTTCAGCAGCTCAGCCCTTCAGCCCTTTCTGGTTCACGGTGGAACCCCAGGACACGTTGGCCGTCCGGGGCAACTCAGCGCTGCTCAACTGCTCTGCACACAGCGACGCAGCCACACCTGCACGAATTGAGTGGAAGAAGGACGGCACCTTCATGAGCCTAGTTTCAGACGAGAGGCGACACATACTTCCCGATGGTTCGCTGTTTCTCACCCATGTGGTACATTCCAAACACAACAAGCCTGATGAAGGCACCTACCAGTGTGTGGCGACTATTGAAAATCTGGGATCCATTTCTAGCCGTACAGCGCGTCTCTCTGTCGCAGGTAAAGGGCACTACATTTACCAGTGTCATTTTTAACACATTTTAAGCCTACAAGAACAATTGTAAGATCTATTTGCAACAGTGTTTTTGATGAGTGGGTGTAACAATGTGGCATTCAGACTCACAGCCAGAACTGTACGTAACTTGTTTGTTGAATGTCTTCAAATCCTGCTGCTAATGCACACCCTCATTTCATCTAGAGTGTGAATAGGTTGTTAGTTGCTTTCTCCTCTGGATTGTTATTTGTCCTTGAATGGTATTGCTTGGCCATTTGTACTCTCCCTTCAAGAAAATCCTGCTCCTCACTGCAGCCATTGCCCTACTGGATAAATGGTTGTAAAAGGTCCTTTTTTCCTATTACTAGTCGTATAGTGTGACCTTGTTCAGTTTGGGAACAGCAAGTGACGTGCGATTATTAGGTGTTTTGAGTCAAGTCGTGCCCTGAAATCCAATTTTAGGTTGGAGAAGCCACAAAATGCATTTAGAGCGTACTTTCTGCTCAGTGTTGCTCTGGCAGATTTAAAGACGCTCTGGAGAGGCCTCTTGTTGACAATAGGGTAGTACTGTATAAGCCTCTGTATTACCGAGTGCCTGTGTGAAGATACTGTGCCACTGTGACGCTGTTTCTACTCAGGGGCTTTTGAATTATGAGTTAACAAGGCAGTATATTACCGTTCAGCGAATTTTTTTTCATTCCTCACTCAAAAAAGATTTGTCTAACTGCATGCTGTTTCTCTCGAGGAACCTTTGAGACAAACACTTCATCTTCAGTATTCAGGGTTCATAAAGATGAGATCGCACAGTTGAAATACTTCATAATGCAGATCATGAAGTAATGAAACAAGAGAAATGCAAATCCTAACCCTTTTATTGAATGCTTTAATAATATATTTGTATTTACATGACACTGCAGACGGATGTGGAACTTAATTTATAATGACTTTTCACAAATTAACTTATTAACGTTATCTAGTAATAGAAAGTTGCTTTCTGGCTTCAACCCTGCATCATCACATGATCACCTTGACTGTTCTGTTGAGCTCAATAAAAACAATCACTACCATGGCTTCACAAAAAGTCATGGGTTGGTATCACTGGATACCCACTGCTGATTGTGATTTGCTTATTGGTTCTGTTTCAATTCCAAAAAGAATTGTTTTAAGGTTAAGTGAACAGGCATTCTAGAGCCCGACCGATATGGGATTTTTGGAGCCAATATCTGAAAGTGAATACACTTTACTATTCCTCTAACTCTCTGGGCAGCACAGACACACAGGAGCAAAGTGAATCTCTGTGCAGCAAAAAGAAGTTAATACATTGGTTACATATTGATCAATGTTGATTAATCAGTGATTTACTATAATTGCGGGGTCAATTAATCGGGTGGTCTCTAACGCATTCAATAATGTACAATTAGCGGATTTATGGGATTAAAGCATAACCCTAACTGACAACTGAAACTCAATCTAGAGCAGTTATTTAAAAACAAACTACCAGGGATTTTATGGTGTAGTTTTCTAATGATTGCCAATGTTTACTGATCTGCTATATTTCAGTTTTCCTCTCTCATTCTGAGAGAACATTAAATTCTCTCACTTTTCCCACCGTGTACCTCTCACACCATCCTCACCATCTACAGTTATTGTTCATTCTTTCTAAGGTAAAGGTACAGTTTTTGCCATTTGCCAATGGTCTATCTTTTACACTGCTGTAATATTAGTCATGTATGAGACATGCTACGTTGCATTTAAACAAACGGACACCCTATTGGATGATACATGAAGTAATCACATGTACTGACTATGTAGCTTTGTCATTGAAAATACATAGACATTGCAATTGCATTTTTTTTTCATGTTTAGGAACCACAAAGCATAACAGTTTGGGATTCCATCTCTTCTGGTTTAAGTGTAAAGGTGGACAGTACTTCCCTGTGCCTCATTAATTCCTTTCACAGCAGCTACATTGACATTTTATACAGAGGGGACTTGTTTCGTTCCTCTCCTGCTGTCAGGAGGCCTCAAAGCCAGCATGATCTACCTGGGTCAGCCATGATAGGATGTTTGATTCAATCATTTTCCCCTTGAAGAAGGGAGCAGGTGAAATCTGTCAGCTACCAGACACCCATATGCACACTCACACAAAAACACTTAAGCATGGAAATTCAAAGACCTACAAGCAATTGCATTTATGGTTCTACTCCCTCACACACATCTAACGTCAATGACAATCTCCAGCTGGCTGGCAGGTGGCCAATAAAAAGGTTAATTGTGGTGGAGAGGGAGCACACCATTAGGCTGCCATCAGACCCAGGAACGGTAGCGCAGGCGGGGGCAGATTGGGCGCGACCTCTCAGATGTAATGACAGAATGAGTCACGGATGGCTAGCATGGCAGGGAGCATATCTGACAAATACCGGGGTAATATCTGCGATTGATTGCAACGAGACGTGCTGCTCACTTTTCTCAAGCAAATGGCTCCGTTTTCCCACCTCCAACACCGCTGTGAACGCGTTCATGCTTATGTACCAGGCTTCAGGACTTTCTCAGGCTGCTTGTCAGATGTGTGCTTCAGAGGCAGTGGAACTCATCCTCGCCACTTTGGGTCAACTTGACAGAAAGTCTACAATCCACCTGCACCGGTTAGCGTTAAGTCCCATTTCTTGTTTGAGGGTCTGGTCATGTGATCAGATAATCCCACTCAAAAATGACCACCGAGACCGACTCCAAAGGCAGAATGAGAACCAATTATCTCTGTTCGGAAAGAAACTGACCCAAGACGGAAAAAACTCAGTTTACAAACTCATCAGCAGATTCAGACCAGAATAAGATGTTCTGAGTTTAGAGTTGAGTCATGAAGGAATTAAGCTAAGATGAACAGAATAGGTTTATTTGGGGGTTTTTTTTGGATGTGGGATTTTTCAGTGAGGTTATGAGTAAAAAAAACAATCTGAATAATTGATATTGAGCTAAATTAATTGCCATCATCTCACCATGATATCTTGTGAGGTGAATATCTAGTTCGTACTTGGTGATGCTTTGTTCATTATGACTTTAATACGTAAAGTGTCAGAAACCTGCATAAAGTTGCATCTGTGTGGTAATGTGTCTCTGTTGTGTGTCCCCTGCTTTGTCATCCTCCCTTGTCTCTGTATGTGTGTTTGCACTGTCAAATACTGTAGAACCACAAGCAGACTGAGGATAAAAGAAGGGAGGAGCCGGCTGTTTTGGGCCACGATCTTATGTATTCAGTATGAGTCTCTGTGGGAGAAAAAGGGAGGGGGAGAAAAATTATAGGGAGAGGGAGCGAGCAGGATCCAGCGGTGATAGCCAGGACACAGAGCGAGACGCGAGTAATGAGAAATCCCATCGTAACTGTCTGCTGTTCTCCCCACACAGCCATCCCTCCTCCCACCGGCATGCTTTGAACTCTGGGTAAAAATTGCTTGAGGTGAGCCCCACCTCGCTGCCGGTTAACAGGGAAACCCCCAAATAAGAACACAGACAATTTACTTTTGTCTTCCTTTCCCACCGCAATCATTCACTATCTTTGTTTTGTTTCATTTCTGACCCCTCCACTGTTGAGGAAAAACACTTGGATACACACACGGATCAGCCTTTTGTTGTCTGTTTGGCCCAATTCAGTTTTCCTCTTCCTCTCTCCCCTTCCTCACCATATGCAGCTGTACTATATTAAGATAACCAAAGCCACTTATCACTTTACTTTGATATCATGTTTCACTCAAATCTAATTTCTCCTTCCCCACAGTGGCAGAAATTATAAACTGAACCAGCACAACTCCTCATGTGTCATGTGTGTCGTCTCAAATTTAAGCATGCTCATCCTTTGATAGAGTCGGACGCTCTTTGAAGGGTTTAGGAGTGTCGGCAGATTCTTTAATCCCTTTTTTGATGTATTTTAATCTGTTTTTTTTTTTTTTGCAGGGGTGGCATCACACCCGCAAAGAACACAACAGCTTCAATATGTGAAAAGGGTGATTTCGTCATTGTTGCGTACATAACCCTCTTCGCATTGTGAACAATACATTGTAAAGCATACAGCAGTTTAATGAAGGTGGCATATTTACAGATGGTGAATGACTCCATCACATAAATTGCATGTCAGCTCAACACCGATTAAGACATTCTGCTGAGATAACACGTCAAAATGCTTTTCTTTATACAGCTCTTTAGCATAATTATGCGTAAAAACCTCAGTAATCGCATTCTTCCTTTAGTGACTCAGGACCAAAATGAAAATATAGAAAGAAAACCCAAATGCGATCCCTGTACAACTACCATTTACAATGTAATACTTCATTTTAGGCTATTACAAAAGTTTAGAATCAGAATTTAGTGCATTTTATCAACCAATATTCTGCTTAGCACAACAATTTTTTTTGTCTAGTCTAAGAGGTGCTGATTAGAGTCACTATGGAAGTTTATTAGAATTACATGAATGTGATTTATTTCCAAATGATGTAAATTGTGATTTTCATTTGCAGTGAAGTAAAATTCATATCACCGGTTATAAAAAAAAATGAAAAAAAGAAGAGGTTGATGTCAAGAATTTAATAGACTTGATACCTATACTTTATGAATAATAGTCTCAGAATCTGTTGATAAGTAATTATGTGGTAGTAGATTAAAAAGGCTATAGAAGACTCATTCAAGATGATGATGCCCTCAACCTTATGGCACAAGGACTCACTGAAGAATTGGATGAGAATAAAAATGTTCATAGCTTTCACAGCCACTACATATCAGCCCAACTGAATACCTATGATAGATTTTGTCCAGAATTGGTGCTAAGGTGCATTTAGGTGCATTATGTTGGCTTTTCCATTGAACTTAACAACCACCAATGACAAAAAACATCCACTGATATAAAATGTTTAATACCTGTTGATCCACTAATCCTATCAATGCATGTAAATAGTT
Source organism: Ostorhinchus cyanosoma (assembly GCA_029814465.1). NCBI lineage: Eukaryota > Metazoa > Chordata > Actinopteri > Kurtiformes > Apogonidae > Ostorhinchus > Ostorhinchus cyanosoma. The sequence goes on along the minus strand of JAPTYQ010000018.1, from coordinate 21,872,841 downwards.
GGTGTAAAATGCAGTTTGTCATCTTTTGATGGTTCATTTGGACATCCAGAGGCTCTGTAATGAACATGGAAACACCGTTGTCTTCTATAACACTGATTCACCAGTAAAACCCATGGACTTTGATAATTGACAGTCGATGTAGGTGTTTGTTATTAAGTTTAGTTAATGATACATTTTGCTGTAAAGTCACCTTTTCTTCTTCTTTTTCTGTTTTTATATAATAACCTTTGAATGTACTCAGAGCTTTTATGAACATCTATGTGATCAGTAAATTAAATATGAGAAAATACCTGATTTTTATTGAAAAATTTCATTTGGAAGTTGACACAAAAATAGTTCAGGGTCATTAAGGGTTAATTTGTCACCTGTATTATGAAGTCAGCTGGTGCCCATATAGACACATTCATTTCTCACCATCTTTTTGAGGACATTTGCTGATGTGTTCATGCACAAATGGCCTGATAGGGATCATGTAAACAGCATGTTCCATTTGGACATTCTAAGAGGAGTACTTTTTTGATTAACTATAGAATTGTTTATTATTCTGCTTTTACCACATTTCTTTGGATATGTATACATTGCATTTAGAAATTTAGAGCCTTTAAAAGCCTTTTAAAGTTGTGTGGATTGCCCAACATGTACTCCAAAAGCTTGAAAATACTATAAAATTTGTCCACATGCGCACACAGAACCACAAACAAACAAATGTTATCACAAAGGCTGATCTGTTTCCAACTCCACTCTGAGATGCATCCCTATCAGATGATGTCTAACCACTCACATACACTTTAGCCTGAGGAGAAAAAACTTTTTGAGCTGTACAGTCCTCCAAGTCATTCAGTGTAACTTTTAACACTCAAAGGAACACCACGACTGCGTTTTCATTTCTCACTCTGTTTTTTTGCATTGCCCTAAATCAACCCCCTGTCCTTTCCTTTTACCTTTTTTAGTGCCTCTCAGCCCTCCATTTTCTCTTTATTGTCCTTTCAGCCCTCCACTTCTCCCCTGTTCCAACACAACCAGTGACACACACACACGCACGCACGCACACACGCACGCACACGCACACACAGATGCTGTTGTACTCAACCATTTTGCTGTTCCACAGTGGCTGCACCCAAGTCATAAAGCACCAAAATGGCAAACAAACAGTAATAAATCCCAAGAAAAAAAAAACACATCTCCTCATTCTCACAGGGACCTCCAGAAAAAATACATCAACCATGTCATTGTTTTAAAAGTTATACATGTGCATGTGCATGTAACACTTGTAACACACACCATTCTGGCTGAAATGAATCACCTTTTGTCAGTGTTTCTGCTGGTAACGTTTTCCTTGGTTTCCATTGCTGCCACAGCATACATTTGATACAAAAAAATCAATAATAGGCCTAATTTTTGTAAATTTCTAATTAATTTTATTGATTACAACATGGAAGAGTGGTTGCAGTGGTAGCATCTTCCATCTTTATTCGTTGGTTCTGTTGCCTGTCACTGCCGGATCAACTGCCCATTTGCACGTTTGACGGTAACTCTACTCGGACGAACTGCCCAAAATGTGTTGCCAGAGACGTTCAGAATCATTGCCCTTCAAATGACTGTCACTGAGTGTATTATGACTCAATTAATACTATTTTTTGTTATTCATTATTATTAAATTATTAAATGGTGCTGCAGTATAGTTATTTTCTTTCCTTAAAAACACCGAACCGAAACCAACTACACCCCCCCACCCCCCTTAACACACCACCACACCAAGAGATCAATTCCACAGGACAAACTGCCTTTTGTATACTGTGAGCTGCTGTTATACCAACACCAAACAGGGAAAATACTCCTCTAATATTAATCTGAAAAGTTTGGTGCTGTTTAGGAATATTGTTTAGATGAGGGTGCTGCCATATTTTGCGTTGCCTATAGCTAGACGTGTAGAGCAGGTGTCTCTGATCTGCTTTACATGTTTCTGTTGTCAGACGGCCTCATGAGCATCAAAAATGCTTTGATCAACATCTCACTGCAACATTGCAGGAATTATTATGTGACATGAATAACATTTATGCATCATAAACAAATGAATACTCTGTTGTTATGTTTGGCTGACAACAAACAACTGAAAATGTTATACTGATAAACAGTATAAATGATAGAGACCACAAGGTGAGAAAGAGGAGGGTTGATGTACTGGGGCATGCTGGGTAATCAACATGTCCCACTTACTCCCAGTTGATAGTTGTTGTAGATTGCTGTGAGGTTTTCCTATCAGAACAGAAAAATCCACACTGTCATAATCATGAACCAATAAAGACCCGGTGTTACTTTTTTGGCAGTTCCCTTATTATTTTTATTCTTTCCATTTAACCATTCTTAAATGATTTATCACCATTTATTATAATACTTTCCTCTGCATTTTGCATTTTTCTTTCAAAACCAGGTGTTTCCCTATATTTAATTAACTGATCATGTTTATGAAACTCAAGAGTAAATGTGGGGTGATGTCAAACATGTGGCCCGTGGGCCAAAACTGGCTCACCAAAGGGTCCAATCCGGCCAGTGGGATGAATTTCAGAAGTGCAGAAATTTCATAAAATGTTTACAGTCAAGGGAGTCATATAAAACTCAGTGTGATATCAAGTAAAATAATAACATACTAACTTATAAATAAGTGGTGCCAGGCAGAACAAACCCCACCCCTCACAAACGTTTTACCTGATTTGCCCTATCTCTTATCATTGCGAAAAGACATTTTTGGTGACCTTGACCTTTGACCTTTGACCTACATTCACCAAAATTTAATGGGATCTATACTGGATCACCTCACACCTTTCCTGAACATTTCATGGAAATTGGTCCAGTAGTTTTTGCGTAAAGTTGCTGACAATCAAACAGACGGACAAACAAAGAAACAAACCAAAAACAACACCCTGGCCTCCCCTTCAGGGGTGGGGTAATGATGTCAATTCCAAATGTTCTCCTTGGTCTAATGTGAAAAAAAATTAAATTACATTACGAACATTTTTACAAACCGTAAATTTCTCAAGAAAAGTAAGGGCAATTTTAACAATATTCTGCCTGTTACTAAATATTTTCTGCATTTGT
>JAPTYQ010000018.1:21855969-21869645 GCA_029814465.1 Ostorhinchus cyanosoma | reverse complement strand
TGAACATAAAACAATACATTAAGAAACAATACATAAAAACAATACGTAAAAGTGCAGGTTTTTGATTGTGGAAGGTGTCACAGTGCTGCAGGTCGATTGAATGCCATTTGGAAATAAGAAAAATAGAGCGGATAAAATAAACACGCTGCCTTAGGTAGAATTAAAATCCAGTCTAAAAAAGTGGGTTTTCAGCTTCGATTTAAAAAGGCTGAGATCAGTAGTGGTGCGAATGTCGGGGGGCAGTTTATTCCACAGTCTGGGAGCAGCAACAGCAAAAGTATGATCACCCCACTGTTTATATCTCGACCTTGGGATTTCTAAAAGAAGCTGACCCGAAGAACGCAAACAAGTGGGTACAAACAAGTTACCCACAGTGACATACCTGACATGAAATACATGAGATGAAAAACAAGTCAAATCATTTAAAAGAATGTGGAAATTGTGGTAGGAATATGAATGGAGTGGACTATCTCAATTAGGCATGTTAATAATGATTGTTTACTGTTGATTCATCTATCATTCATCATATTTTCTTCACTGATTGATTGATTGGTCTATAAAATATCAGAGGATGATTAAATATCAATTGCAGATCCTCAAATATTTTATTAAATGTGCAGCCCAAGGAAAGAAACTAAAAAAATGTTAGAAATGGCTTTATTTCAGAAGAGTAATCAAACCTGTCAATTGTGTATTTGTGCATATCCACCACAACTAAGGGTTTTTGTGAAAGGTCTGCCTTTTCTGTTTGTTTTCTCCTTTCTATTTTCTGTCAATGTGTGTGTTGTGTGAAAATTTGATGTACAGTCAAGTGGAAACAAATCTCCCTTCTGGGACAAATAAAGTCTATGTCTAAAATCTAATTACCAGATCGGTTAACAATTAATGTATTTGTTGACAACGAGATGATGGATGTAATCATTGCAGCACATAATCACAGTCACAATTGCAAAATATCTGTGATTATCAAATAATAGCTGTATTGAGAAGATGCAATGATTGTGACAGGCCTAATTTCAATATTCTTCAGTCTAGATGTTCAAAAATAGTACATTCCAGCAGTGTATGGGTTTATAGTATCGTCCTTAGGGCAGATATGGCCTTAACCAAGCCAATAGCACCACGCACAATTCCACATGCGGACGCTTCCCTCTCATGACCAATTATGTACTGCCTTGCTGCTGAGTGCTGGGGTTGTTGCCATGACGAATAGTTCTGACCTGGAAGCCGGGTCAGGGTCACAGCAGAGCCCATTACCCTGATTTCCATCTGTCTGGCACATGCAAGGAGGACAAGATGGGAGAGACTGTAGATAAAGCTGCGAAGGAGAAAGTGTAACAGGCCCGTGATTCTGCAGAGGTGCATTAATCATATGTTGAGCTGAAAAATGAAAATATTCAGCTACCCTTGGAGCACAAGGAATCAAAGAGGAAAATAAGTAAAGTGTTGTTTAAAAAAAGCAAAACACTGTATTTCAGCTGTTCAGTCAGTTGCAGAGATGAGGCTGTGGAATAGATGATGAAGAAACAGGACTCAGGGCGGAGAAAATATGAGGTGGGAAGTGTTGGTTGGAGCTGCAGTAAAAGAGGACGGTTCAGTCGAAAAGTGTCAGTGGGGAGTCTGACGGCTGGAGGTAGATGACAACCTCCATTTTCTGTGTATTCACTGGCTGATTAGGTCCAGTGGGTAGGTGGAGAGGCTGATGGAGACGGCCGTATCTCCTCTCTCCAGACACCTCAGCGCCTGGTGTGTGTGTCTGCCCGTGTGTTTGCGTGGGAATGTACACCCAAATGTTTAATCGTCGTCTTATGTTTCTGAAATTCTTCTCCAGCCTGTGGCGTGCCATTGGGCAGCATGAGCTTTACTCTTTCATTTGACAACTTAACTTCAGCTTTAATTGAAGGATCACCATGGGGTTGTTTCATTTTTCACAAACTACAAGCACTACAATGGCAATATTGGCACATTATAATAATACACTCATAATAATAATAATTATTATTAATAATAATAATACACTATAATAAACCATGTGACAGGAGCATAAAAGAAGTGTTAGTACCCCGCCTCCCTTGGTTTATGGACATGTCTATTGAGTATTGTATTTTTTTTTTGGAATGACAAGACCATTTTTGGATGACAGTGGTGGAGTGGGGGAACAGTGATGAGTCTGACCTAATTACCATGTTAGTTGACATTAATTCTGTTGCAATTAATGCTAACATTAGCCATGTGATAATAACCGGTGGGGTATTGGAAGTGGAATTGAGTAAGGGTAAACAGTATTATTAAACTTAAGCAGAACTACACCCGAGCTGTTGAAACTGGAAAAATACTCTGCAGTCTGTCAATTATAGACATCAAGGCTTCTAGTAAATCTAAAATCCTATTTAATTCAGTCATGAATTACAAAAAGACCACTATATAAAGTGAATGTGACTAGTATAACTCCTTATTCAGAGACATAATAGTAGAGTCAACATCTAGTGGCAGTCGTTGGTTTTACACTGAGATATTTCCACACCCACTACCATTTCAAACTGATATTATCTTTAATATTAACTTCAAATCACCTTCTTTCAAGGTTGTGTCTGTGATGAAGATGTAATTTTTACATTCACTTTGGCTTTGTATCATTTTGCCTGCTGTTTAGAGCATGTGTGGAGAAAAAAAAACCCAAACTCCAGTGGACATTTTATTCACTACAGTGAGGCTACATTTACAATTCCAAATTAAAGTGTACTGTCCAATTGCACTCGGACCATTTTCAGACTGTTTCTGTGCTATGCTTTGGCTGGCACAATTGCTATGTTCTAATGAGAGTGATAATTGACTGCTGCAGTCAGCAGATAAAGATAAACTCTTTGTGCATAATGACTTTCCTAACTCACCCTGCTCCTCTGTGTTTTCGGGCCCACTGCTCCCCATCCCCTTCCACACTTCCACACCAATCTGAACTCCCATTCAGAGCACCACACAGGGCATTGTCCACCATGTGTGAGGTATCTATTTGCCCGTGATGATTCTTCACTGCATACACAGCATCAGCGATTTCTTTTCACTTTATACCCCAAGGATAGAATCATGGCTTCAGTGAAAATTTGGCTGATAGTGTGACATGTTAATCAGCTTGAGTGTTTTGTTTTTTATAGATGCCTAGCTGCCATCTGCTCTAAAATATCCACTTGTACGTGAGTAGCATAATATTTGTGACACGTATAATTTAGAATTGCCTCTCAACAGCTACAGCTGTATGGAGAGTAGACTTCAAATAAGTATCTAAGAATCAGAGACTCAAGATAACATGTTTGCATGATGAAACTTACGACATGCTGTAATTTGAGTAATTTTCAAATATAGGTGATTATCAATTTAGATGGAGCTGTCCTGATGCCCATCCTATCAATCAAATTTAATGAGTAAAAAAAAATCTGTCAAAATTACATAACCTACATGCAGGGATAACGCAGCTTGAATAGAGGCCCAGAACTGCCTCGATTCACTTCCTCCAAAACTTTAGCATCAGCAAGTCCTGGATTAATATTATTTCATTTCCTCAATGCAATTGCATTGTAATGTGCTCATTGATTTATGGTTTAGCAGTGAGTATGACCAAATAAGTAGCATTGCCTCACAGAGCTTTAAAAAAAAAAAAACAACAAATTTAGTCAAATTAATTTTGACTAAATTATGAAATGATGTAATCAGGAGAGAGTGAGCTGAGTGTAGACCTACTTGTGATGCAGTACACAACTGTATAATATGTGTATGTGCAGCAGCAAAGCCTGGAAAAGTTAAATCCACCGTACTTTCCAGACTATTGGCTGCACCTGACTATAAGCCGCACCCACACTTCATGCTGCTGTCTCCAACGTCTCACCATCGATTCAGTGATGCCAAGCTTACGTGCAGCAGCTCTGTTTCCTTCTCCGACAGCTGGATTGATTGTTAGCCCGTGAAACATAAATTAGCCACGTCATTGTTTGAGCTGGTTCACCACATTGGAAAAAAGTAGCGGCCTATAGACTGGAAAGTAACAATATTCAGAAGTTTGTTCACAGGAAAACTATATCACTAACCAATAAAACGCCCTTTTGGTTCCATAAGCCAAAATGTGTCATTGAGTCAGGTCTGGAGGATAGAACGCTCCTTACAGGCCTCATAGGACCAATGTAAATGGCAAAGATCATATGTGAGTAAAAAAAAAAGTAATAAATATCCTGTGTGTTTTATTACTGTTGCAGAGCTCAGTTGAAATCTGTAAAAGGTCCTTCCCTCCCTCATTGACATTCACTGTCCGTGTGTTTGTCCTTGAGGTGCAACAGATAGAGATACCTATGCCGCTGTGGACCAGCGTTCTCATCTGCATCAGCCTTTTATCTCCAGTACTGGTCCAAGTGAGCATGCATGAGGCAGTTTGGAGGTTTCATTATGAAACGTCCCCATATTTCAAAGCTAAATTTGGCTTCATAGGGCTTTTGAAACCTGAAAGAGCCTTGACTCTGAGGATTTTTTCTTTTTTTCAATGACTCCCTGCGCCTCAGGAAAATCTTTTCAAACACACCTCGGTATTCATCAGACACACAGGTCGGCATAAACGTGTGACTGAGTGGGAAATTTTAGATACGCTTCAGCTAGATGTCAGTTTTCATATTCAAGACCACTTGTCTTGACACCTCGTCTTCAATGAAACAAAAGTTTCAGCAAAATAATATTGAGATAATGATATCCTTTTGATTCCAGAGGCCTTCCACTTTTGCCCCATATAGGGTGAAGATGATTATGTTGGCATCTATGTTGGTTTTATGACAATATTTTAAAGATCCAGTCAATTTTATGATTAATGTGTTACTCCAAGGTGACTGCAAAAATATTAGAATTTCTTCCTTAGAAGTAAATAAAATATGGTTAAATGCATATTTTAATCTGTGAAGGATGCAGAAATATGGTGCAACTGTGTGTGTTTGATTGCTTATTCTGCAAGGAAAGAACACCTCGCCTTTGGCACAGATGGAGAGTGCTGAAGAAAACGAAAGAAAGTGCGAAGTGTTTAGTTGGTGAGCATCTTGGTTTCTTATGCTTCAGAGACCAATGTTATTTATGGATTGACTTTTTTTGCACCATCTGAGTCAGCCTCCATCAGCATCACTGGTATAAAGGTAGCAGCAATGAAGGACATTGAAAGGGTCACATGCAAGGTGTGATAGGTGACACCTCCAAAAGCATCTCTGTCTCTGCTTCCACTCAATTTCTATGCCACAGTCTGTCTCTCCCTTCCAGCTCGCTGATTTGGACATTCTCAAAAAAGCCTTTTTGTGTTGGTGAATAACTTGAAAAAAGAATCCCAGTGGCTCCCAGTTTCCCATCTTCCATTATTTGTGGTGGATTCATTGATATTTTTCTTTGGTAAAGTAAGTCCTTAATGGAAAGTACATTTGCATTTATATGGTTGCTTTGCTTTTCGATTGAAAGATTTATCACTCACTGTCAATCAGAGTTTATATAACGTAAAAACATGTTTGATAGTTACAGATATTACACAGAGATAAAAATAGAGCATAGTTCATAATGACCAGGAGGACCTTTCTTCCTCTATTTGCAGAGCTGTTCTTCTTCGAGCCTGTTCGGACCAGCTTAAACATAGACTCCTAATGTAAAGAGTCATGTCATTTATGAGCCAGAAGTGACTGTGATTAACCAGTAGATGGGAAACATGAATGATGTAATCACTCCGTAGACCAATCTGGGAAATGGTTGTGCTTTAACATTCAACTAGACATCAGTTGAAGTGAAGGGTCTTACTAGAAAACCCCTCCAACTCCAAAGAAGGTGGTGATAAATAGAGGCAGACTGATCATTCAGCACCAGTACCAACTTTTTGTGTTTGTTGTTAGTAATTAAGCATTTTTAATGGGGTATACAGGATGCAATATTTGGTGTTTGGGTGGGATGGTATTGGCCTGACTTTTCGGCTTCTGATTTTTAAGCTTCTGAATATCATTATTATATCAAGGTAAAAAAAAAAAACCCAAAAAAACCATTGATCAGCAATCACCCAGTTAGTCATGGATGGACATATATCATGGTTAGTACTTAACTCCATGTGCCAGCACAACATCTTTTTTTTTTTCTTTAACTTTAGCATCATCTAAAGTGGTGTTCAGTTTGACTGCATAAAGGTTACCGCAAGAAATGGAAATGCAAATGTAAGTAGCCTAGACTTAAAGTTATCCATCTAACGTAGCTGTTTACCATAACTTTAGATATGTACTAGAAATATTTCATCAAGTCTTTGTACCAACCAGGGAGGCTAAATCTCAGTTTCTGCATCTTAAACTTGATGCGCAATTCTCTCTACATCTGCTATAACGATGATGAGGAATGGGTAATTCTCCCAAAATCTTGTATCACAGTATGTGTAATTTTCTTTTATGCTAATTGTATATGCTATAGCACAACAGGATAATTGTTCTAGAAATTCAGCTATGAAAGATGATTTTAGAATTACCATGCTGTACTCTCAACAAATACAAACAAGACAACACTAAATGGAAGCTTTTAAGGCTCTAAATTAGCACAGTAGCAAAGTCAGGAGAGAATAGTGTGTAAAAATCATAATTAAATCTATAGTCATATCAGACAAGCCTGATGTGGCTGTTACATGATGTTGAAAAACATTAATCATATGTCCAGTGATTCTTTGCTTATTACTGCTTTTACATTTGTGGGGAACAGGTAGAATGTAAATGTATAGTTTAAGGGCTTATTGTTACATTTTTGTATTTTTTGTACTTTAGCGCTGTAGAATTTAATAATGTGAGTGTGTGCCAACAAGTCCTTTAATGACTGGAACTAAAGGATTCGGTCAGAGGCAGCCTTAATGCGGAGAGCTGTCACCATGTAGGTCTTCCTGAAGGGGGGGGTCCTCCTTTGACTGAGCCGCCCTGAACTCTGTGTGGAAGGGCCCTGGGGAGCGTGCTCAGACTTCCCCTCTCCACGCCATGCCACTCCTTCACGGCTCTTTGATTGGCGAAGGCGAGCTGTAGAGGTGTCAGATTCCAGATTTGTGTGTGCACATGCATACTCTCACTCTCACTCACATTTGTGAATTCAGGATGACACAGAGGCGTTTTGACTCATTGAGTTGAGTCTGATGAGGCTTGATTGATGATTAAAAAAAAAAAAAGGAAAAAGCTTGTGGTGTTGCAGTGGAGGCACCCTGCTGTGAGTGTTGATGTGTGGTATCATAGAATTGCTTTTTGTGCTTTCCTGCTGCATCGGCGTGTGATGCTGTGAGAGTGTGTGCATTCTTCCAGGCTGCAGAATAACTTGTGCTCCAAGGTCAGTGATGGGTATCTCTCCTACTGTTTATTCACATCTCTCTCTCTCTGTCTTTCTCTCTCTCTCTCTCTCTCTCTCTCTCTGTTTGTCTCACTCGCACACAGACAGCAGAACAGCACTACCACATCATGTCGTATACGCTGACAACACTTTTATCCCCCTTCCACCTCACCTTTCAGCCTCTGTGCTGCATTTCAACACTCAGGTCTCCTATTGTTACATTTGCAGGCGGGAACAACAACAGCAAAGAGAAGGCTGAAATACGCCTTATGCATCAAATATTATGTTTATACTGGGGACATACTGTATATATTAAGTCTTTTGAAGCAAGGGGTTGACCTTGAGTTTAGCAAAAATATGCTAACCAATGTGCACCCTTGTGACCACCTTGTATTAGCATTAAAAAGGACAAGCAGGACAAATGAGCATTGTCTCAATGTGCCCGACACCTCCAGATGTGGCTGGTTAGCTCTCAGTAATGTCATATTTTCCTGAAAATCTAAAAGAAACTCTGCTCCACATTCCACGTGGTTGAACCATTTCGATCAATGGAAGAAGTTGATTGTTCAGAAAAATTTTAGAAAGTGACGAAAGATGCCGATCAGTGTTTCCCAAAACCCAAGATGATATCCTTGAATGTTGTATTTGGTCCACGATCCAACGAAGAGTAAAAAAACATTCAGTTGTAAGAAACTTGAATCCAGAAGCATCGCAATACATTCCACTTTATGTAATATTGAACAACTAACAAGCATGAAGCCAGTGTCAAATGAGATTTTTCATTCATCTACAAACACTACATGTACAATATTTAAATTAGTGTCTTTGTGTGAGGGAGGATTAGTCACACGAAGACTAAAAACTATAGATATTTCATGAATAGTCATAACAGTTTGAAAATAAAATCATCATCAAATATGATGATCATCTTTTTTGAAAGAGGGATACAATGTGTGAGACCTCATGCATAGATCAAAAATAATTCATGTCACAGAAAGAGAAATAGAATACAAACAAATAATAATGACAATAGTACCACTAAGGGGGTTAAAACAGTGATAAATAAACTTTACAAAAGTCTCAAATTTTTGAGAATAAATTCCTAATATTTCAAGAAAATATACTCAGAATTTTGAGATTTCAGTCATAAACATGCAAGTATATCACAGGAACAATCTGGAACATTTCCTTAAATTGCACTTTAGTTCTGTTTCACAGGTAACGAAATATGTAGTCCTTTAGGCCAACATCCATAGATTCAGACTTTTGTAGTGTTAATTTTTCACTTGTTCAGCTGGTCATTTTCACATGCTCATATGGCTTTTCACACAGAATCACAGCTCTCATATCATTATGACTTTATTGAAAGAAACTTTTTTTATTCCTCAGTGTGGCCTCAATGCTCCTTTGTAGTTTTTGCACTTAACTTCTCAGAAGGAAAATGTTATTATAATGTCAGGAATTTTTTATCCAATTACTGATCAAGTTATTGCATGATGGGGTTTTTATTAGACTAGTTAGGTACAAATTTTATCACATTTTCTGGAAATGGGCATTATGAGATGTTGGAGGCTGCACAAATCCATAGCTTATACAACTAAGACTCACGATAGTGGTTGATTCTGTTCAGAGGCTTTGAACATAGCATCTGCTTGGTGTGAAAGCATTGCACTGCAGATGGATTGGACTAATTGCTAATGCCATGCTGTCAGGACGTCCAGGTGTTCTGGAGATCTGCTGCATCCTTTTCCATTAGGTTTGAGTGATTGAGTAGTCTGTCTTCCCCACTATTGCTAATTGTGTTATTAATTACATTCTTTTCTTTTTCTCCAACTCTCTGTTTGGAGAAATGAGGCCATGGTTAATATAATTTCATATTTGCAAATTGAATTAACCACAATAAATAAACAGTACACCTATTAGTAGAGTGTAAAAAATTTAATTGGTCACTAAGGGATGAACACTGCTCACCACTGTACGATCCTCATTTTAAGTGGCTTCTTGCAGCCGGCTAAATATTTACATTATGTGTCCACACTGTCTGATGTGTCTCGTTGCTATGCTGTTGGTTCCATTGGAGTCGGTGTGAAACCAGACTTGTCCATCTTATGGGTAATGAACTTTGACAGTGTGTTATTTTATGTCTGCATGAAGGCATTGGTCCTCCTCATCATGTCAGATATCTCGTTGAAATATGAGCAGAGGTGTTTGGCTTCTTATTGAGACCTACCGGACCATCTCAGAAAAGATGTGGCTACGAGGAAAACAAAAGGCTATTTGTAGAATTACTAATAATCAGCCATCTTTGAAGATATAAATCCACAGGTATAATATTATCCTACATCACCCATTGTAGATGTGCAACTAATTAAAACACAATCACAATGTCAACCTGTGCAGTTATATAAATGCTAAAGACTGCAATGTGAAGGTTCAGTGGTGATTGTTTTGATTTAGTGGCACTGAGGAGAGAGGGACATTCAATTCCAAGCAATTCTAAATTGCTACATTTTTCCACAAAAACTACTATGACTTGTTCACAACACTATTGGGTTTAAATAAACTCCTGGGTTAAAATGTTCTCAAAATTCTGCATGTTTATTATCACTGATAGAACACCCAGTGCTGTCAAAATTGGTCAGAAATGACATTCTTATAAACAGACAGGTTTGAACTATTCAGATATTTATTTTTCTATATTTTGGCACCAAGACTTTAAACCAATACAACAACTGTCCTAAATACTGATTGACCTTGTAGACCTGTTGTTATCATGTGTCTTTTATTTGTGGGTGTATAACTCTGTGTATTAACTGCAGTAAGATTGATGTCAGTACCAACACATGAACTGGTGAAATCGACATGATATAAAGAATGGACTTAAACTCCAATATTATGTGGAGGTCTGGTAAGAAAAAAATGGTTTGTTCAAGTGCGGTTTGCTTATCTTTTGGTGTTCACCGAGTAAATTCTGAATGTTTCCACACAGGTTGTTTTAGGATTTTTGGACTGCAGATCAATCTCTGTGGCTGAGTTGGGCTGTGAATTCTCTCCCTTATTAGTACAAGACTGTTTTTCACTCACTTCAGCATCATCTGCAGTCCATTTTAACCTAGTAGTGTTGTGTGACTGTCCATCATGTATTGCAATCAGTGCTTGATCAGACTCCTATTTATTTATTTAATCTTTATGTAACCAGGTATGTTACTTGAGAGCTGATTCTCATTTACAATAATGACCTGGCCAAGATCTGTTGATCAGATATCCTAATCAATATTCTGTTCTCTTCATAAATGCTGAACCTGTCAATGTTATGCCAGTCCCAAATGTAAACTTGAAGTGTCACACATTGGATAAATGAATCTGATATTGTAATTTTAATCCTTGAGATGTTGTGTTTGGAAGGTGGGAAGTGGGGTGTGGGCCATGGGTGCAGGACTGTTAACTGACGTTAATTTGCCACCCCATCACACCTTCTGACGAGGTAAACGATGATGAATGTTCCTGGCCATGTTGAGTGACATCATCGCCCCGTGCTACAGCTGTGTCTTCAGAAACATCTGCTGCTCCCAGGCTGCCAGTGCTCACACATACACTTACCCTTGTGTACATCCTCACAGGAGTACATGCATAGTCCCCATTAGAATCCCATCATATTTCAGAATAACTTGTCAGCAGCCATTCTGCCTGTCTGTCTGCACTCAAAACACACTCAAAACACGGTACCACAAAACCTCGTGCTGATATTCTTTCCAAATAGGAGCTGCAGACCCTGTGTTACGTGGAGGAAATCGCTCACTGATGCATGAACTATCTTTTGCGCTACCTGAGCTGCACTGATATATAATTTGAAGCAAACGCCCACGCAGAGTTTAAAAGGTAAATTATGCTGAACAGTGAGGCTGCTTGTGTGAAATACATCACATATTTGCATTTTTTCCTCTTGTGTATCACTTCCAAAGAACAGATCCTGCTCTTTTATAATTGCTATTATAAATTACAGGTCATACTTAATTGTACCATAAATATCCTTTAATAATTTCAGTATTAGCAATGAGAGAAGAGTTATTTTCTGGTCTTATTCTTGAATATTTAGAGGGGAATGTTCCACTATCAGCTTGACTGATTATCAGCATTTTTATGATAATAGGCATCATTTTGTAAAATCTGATATCTGATAATATGAATTAATTAAAAATGTGCTTCTTTGGCTCTCATACATCTACCTGCAGCCCTCTGTAGTCACTACACTGTGGTACATTTTGCTTTACTAGACTTGCTTTTCTTCAGGGGGCGTATTTATTTACTAATAAAAGCTTTGTAAAATATTAAATATTAAATATTAAACATTCACTGTTCACTCTTGTTATGAGTCAGATGTGTTTGGTGTCGGATCAAGAGGCTAAATACAGGTAGAGTGTTCTCAACTATTTCTGTGAGAGCAACGTTTTCCAGCTACGTTCTTCTTCTACTAACACTGTTATGTAAGATGGTCCAGCTTTTGTGTTCTACTGATCCCAGAATGAAAAGCGTGTTTATAGGAGCCATTTACCTCAGACTTAGCGTTTTGGTCAGACCGGGTCAGGCCATGTTCCCACCACAAATGAACTGCTCCAGGGTTTGTTCTGAACCGCAGCTCGACCAGCTCTTAGCAGTCTCACTGATCTGTTTTGGACTCCACTGGAGTGTGAGTACTGTGTTCGTACCTTTCAAAACAAACCTCACTAAGGGGGAAAATAAATTACGGTGAGATTTAGAGGCTGCGGGTGTGAAAGCACCTTTAATTAAAACTAGGCTTAAAGGTGTTTGCCTTTAAGCCTAACAAAATTTTACACTGGAGTTAAATTTTGGCAATCATGAATATATATCATTTCTGAATAACCAAATGAAATGTATCAGTCAAGCCCTAATGTTGCCGATAGCATGAATGATTGAATGCTACCCTCTGAGGGTCCATTTATCTGTCAGTGTGGTCTCATTCTATTTCCAGACTCCCTCCATCTCTCCGTTCGTTTTTGTCTCCTGTTACTCCATCATATCTGTGGAGATGTTCCATTTTCTTCCAGGCCCATCCTTTATCCATTTCATTTCCATGGTTGCTGTTTCTTGCAGAGCTTGAGCATAAACAGAGCAACAGGGCTGCTGATAGCATCTACAGATGTGTCGGCAACATCCCCCAGATAACAACCAGCAGCAGCTTGCCCCTCTCTAGCAAACAATAGAGCTCCCACTGAAATGTGTGGTGGGAAGATGGAGAGGGAAAGAGGAGGGGTGATAGGAATGGGTGGAGACTGAATGAATGGGACTTGAAGAGCAATGCAGGGAATGAGAACGGAGACAGAGAAGCGGAGGTGGATGTTTCCGTTGGGAGGCAGGAGCGAGAGGTGAATGAGGAGAGTTATCCTTTCAGCTTGTATCTGTGTGTCCATCAACAGCGGAACAAGGGTGCGTTTGGTTTCCTTATCTGGATGAGCTGGTGGAGGGCAGAGGGTCCCTTCATTCCAGAGCATAGGGCGTCTCTTAGTGCCTTAAGGAAACAAGTACCTGACGAAAGACGCGAGGACACACCAGAAATTGGTCCTGTTTGGGGCATCTCTGATGCATTTTGATTGACAGCTTCTTTAAAATCCTGCACTGACTTTGGAGGATGCTGCCTTACCTCTCACCTCCCCCTGCCCACCTTTTCCCGATAAGAGAGCGAGGTAAAGGGGGAGGTGAGACGGAAAGAGCGAAGGGATGTACGCCATCGTAGTGCCAACACATTTATCTGCGCTCGAGTAAAGGGAGCAGCCGCAGCCACGGTCTCCTATGGCAACGACCTCTGCAGAAGGTTAGCTTCAAAATGGGCCAAGAATGTGCTAAATCCTCCGTGATAAAATAAGACACCTTAACATGATTAAGGACCCTAATGCAATCAGTATTGTTTGAGCTACAACTCAATTACCTGTAATGAAAAAGGGCCCCTTCCTCCCTAGACGCAATAATGCACTAGCTCAACTGCAGTTGGAACAGGTGAAACACACATGGAAGTAAAACATGCCATACCCTGGAATTAGAGGTTAGATGTTTACATGCTGACCTAAGATACCAAATCCAGGATACACACTCATATTTCTCATCTTCTTAATATGGACCAGATTAAGAAAAATGTCTACAAATCATGCCACAATTAGGGCTGGGCGATATGGCCTAAAAATAAAATCGCCAATTTTTTCACAAAAAGTTCGATTTCTGATTTTTTCTGATTTTTTCCCCCGTAGTTCAAATGACAGAAAGCTTAAAACAAGTTTGAACCGTGCGTTCTCAGAGCGTTGAATCACTGGTACTGGAAATGA
>JAPTYQ010000018.1:21838647-21851163 GCA_029814465.1 Ostorhinchus cyanosoma | reverse complement strand
CACACACACACACACACACACACACACACACACACACACACACACACACACACACACACACACTCACACACACACACTGCCTGAGATTGACTTATGTGGAATGCGACCCATCCATCTTCTGTGTTTCGTTCAGATGTGTGGACACTTACTGCCGTATGTTTAAGGGGGTGCAAATGCTCTATTGTTGCCTTTGTTCTGCACACATTCCACGAGGCGTTAAGTTGCTGAGTCAAAGCAAAGCTGCAGCCTTTTACGACCGTCTACTCATTAACTTTGTTGATGTGTTAGCCTGTCAACTAGCTGTATGAGTGAGCAGATCTGTTTGGTGGTAAACTAGTCTCATAGTTGAGCTTTTATTTTGACACAATAAAAACTGAAGATCCTGCATGTGATGGATGGAGGATTATACTGTTTTTTGTTTTAGTTTTTTTGTTGCAGTCCATCATTTCTGTGTTGGTTGTTGCAGCCATCACTCCCAGTTGTCCCTCTCTGTTGGTGAAAAAGACAAATGTGTTGTGATGACACAGCCATACTGTGCATTTCATCATTTCATCAGTATGCCAGTCCCGTCAGGCTTCATACATGATGAAGTGCCTCAGTGACTTCTTTATTAGATTCCGACGCGTTGTTATTAATTAATCCTGTTTTCATTCTTGTCAATCTTGGGAGACCTCCCACCTGTCACCCCCTGACAGGATCAAGGCTGCTGATGCCTATTGCAGATTGGAGGAGGGGGGGGCACCTCCCAGCAACCTTGTCTTCCAACACTGACGGGACTTGTAAAGCTTTTTAGTGTTAAAATTGAAGCATCCATTTTGTGTTTCTATGTCAGTCCATTCTCACATTGCAGAGAAACAATGAGGATTTTAATGGCAAATGGATTAATTCAGACCGACTTTGACCACATCCCTTTTCCATATTAAACCAAAACGAACAGGAATAAAATTCCTGCGTATAAAGAATTCATGCTGTGGTTTTCATGTAACATGTGCAGCCACTTAAAGAGTCACCAGAGCAAGACTTCTCAGAGCTGAATTTCATGATCTGAGCTGCATCATAGGGATTTTAAATTTTTTTTGTGTCTGTATGCGTAACGTTCAGTGTCCAGTCTCGTCAGGGATTGCGGTTGAGGTTTTGGATTTGCAATTCTGTCTAATGTTCAGTAATATATACGGGGTTCCTGCAGGGTCTTGAAAAGTCTTGAATTTACAAAACTGCATTAAAAACTTAAAAAAAAAATATTTAAAAGGTACTAAATATGAAATGGTAGTTCTGTATTGTGTTAAAATGTGAAAGTAATGCTAGTCTACTCAGTTCTCCCTGTTCCAACCTGACAATTTATATTGAAATTAGGAACTAAAAATCACTCAGTGAGAATCAAGGTATTGGAGTAAATAAATACATTTTCCTAAATTCTAGGAGTCACAATTGTTTGTCAGTATGGCTGTAAAATGGGCATTAAATTCTGTTCTAAGTAGTCTTAAAAAGGTCTTAAAAAGTGTTGTATTCAACTTGTAGTAACCTGTAGGAACCCATTGCGTTAGGAACTCTTCCAAACATTTTGGACCTGCTGTGGTTTCTGAGAATGTTGGCCTTTTAAATAAAATCTGTTGAAAATGAAATCTACAACAGGTACTGGATCCATGCCACTCAGTAAAAGACAACTGTTTTTATGGTTTATTATATCATCAGAATAACACATATCTCACTCATTCAAGTATCATATCTGTATTGGATGATGAAAAACCCAAACTTCCAGTTATACAGTTGCTATATAGCACCGAGTTCACTGGCAAATGTTCTTAGAATGTACTTGATTTTAATGTGTACATGAATCCCACATGATCCAAATGTGTCCAACTAACATATTTTTCCCCTTCATCGTAGTTAATTATCAGTTTGTACAGTTTAGCAGGTGAACAAAGGTCTTCCTGACTACCATTGTGGCCAACATAGGTGTAGGGGGAGGGGGTGGGGATTAGTCTCCTATATTTAGAATACATTCATTTGTCCTCCATAAAAACATTAGGAGCAGAAGATTTTTCTTCAACCAACCAGTCCACTTGGCTTGTGAGTCACATAGTTACTTGCTAATTATATCCTCATTTTTCAGCACAAGTTAATCATGTCTTATTATAACACCATTCCTTTGCAATAGAATATTTCTACTGTAAACTGATACAGAAAAAAACAGAAATAAGTGGAAATTAGCTGTTTGATACAGTGGATATAAAAAGTCTACACACCCTTGTTAAAATGCCAAGTTTGTGTGATATAAAAAAATCAGACAAGATAAATCCTTTCAAAACTTTTTCTACCATTAATGTAACCCATAACCTCCACAACACAATTGAAAACAAACTGAAATCTTTTATAGAGGGGAAGTAAAAATGAACAACTGAAATAATGTGGTTGCACAAGTGTGCACACCCTCTTATAACTGGGGATGTGGCTATGTTCAGAATGAACCAATCCCATTTAAACTCATGTTAACTAGTATTCAGCACACACCTGCCGCCATTTTAAATGTCTCGGATTAACCCCAAATAAAGTTGGACTGTTCTAGTCAGCTTTTCCTGACACTTTTGTAGTCACATCTTACAGCACAAGCCGTGGTCCGCAGAGAGCTTCCAAAGCATCAGTGCATCTCAATGTTCAAAGGTATCAGTCAGGAGAAGGGCACAACAGAATTTCCAAGGCATTAAATATACCATGGAACACAGTGAAGACAGCGACATTACAAGAACTGGGCATCCCTCCAAAACTCAATCAATCAATCACATTTTATTTATGTGGCACCAAATCATAGCAAAAGTTATCTCATGACACTTAACATGTACAGCTGGTTGAAACCAGACTCTCAAGCCAATTTACATAAACCCAGCAATATCTTCCAGGAGCAAACACTTGTGATGAAACTGATGAAAAGATGAGAAGAAAACTGGTCTTGGAGGCTGTAAAGAAGCTGACAGCAACATTGAAGGAGATGCAAGAATTTCTAGCAAAAGTTTGCGAGGTAGTACATATGAGAACAACCTCACTTGTGTGGGCTATGGGGTAGGATAGCAAGATGAAAGCCTTATCTTATTAAGAAAAGTACCCAAGCCCAGCAAAATTTTTAAAAACACATAAATCTCCCAAACACATGGGAAAATGTGTTAAGGTCGAATGAAACCAAGGTTGAAGGGACTGTTTTTCTTCAGCTGGAACTTGTGACTTTGACAAGGTGGAGGGAATTCTGAACAGTTCCAAATACAGTCAATGTTGGCACAAAACCTTCAGGCTTCTACTAGAAAGCTGAAGATGAAGAGGAACTTCATCTTTTAGCATAACAGGGATCCAAAGCCCACATCTAAATCAACAAAAGAATGACTTTACCAGAAGAAGATGAAGGTTTCGGAATGCACAGCCCAAGTCCAGACCTGAGTCTGATCGAACATCTGTGGAGGGCTGTGCACAGGAGAACAGTGGGCAAATATGGCCTGACTGCAAAAAAAAAGTCAAAGGTGATGCAACAAAGAATTAGTTTAAGCGTGTGCATATTTATGCAACCAGGTGATTCTAAGTTTTTTTTATTTTTCCCCTTAAAAGATTTCAGTCTGTGTTTCAGTTGACTTGTACAGGTTACATTAATGGTGGAAAACGTTTTTAAGTGATTTATCTTGGTCTCATTATTTTACATCACAAAAACCTGCCATTTGAACAGGGGTGTGTAGACTTTATATCCACTGTATGTAAAATGTATTTCGATGCCTGCAAGATCTTCAAAAGAGAAAAGCGAAAATCTTTTTGTGCATCTTAACTCTGGAACCAAACATGTCAACACTGAACAGGTGATGTCTGCCTCAGTGTTTGGATGGAAATCACTGACAGTCATACCAAGTATAATATCACTAGCTGTTTAGATGAATGGTTTCTCAATAGGAAACCATACCAAATTTCATGCCACCTCAAAAGTGGGAGAGGAAAAAAATAACCAATGAACACAATAACGCCACAAACTACATGCTATAAAACACAGTAAATATATACACAATCTCATATAAAGTTGTACTTCAGTGTATTTACATCATACAGGGGAAGTAAAATTCAAGCTTCAGTCATAAATGACTAATGTTTGACTACGTGACATTTGAAATCCTCTCAAAGTACAAAATATCTCCAAGGTGCGAAAAACGTTTTTCTGTCTTACAGTATTAATGTGACAGAAGAATGTAGGCTGGAGAGAGTGATTTGCTTTAAAGGAGGAAACCCTTAGGAATATTCTCCCCTGAAGCTCTGAAACCTTCAATTAGGGAATTAATTATCGCTTATGCTGCAGCCGGCCTTCAAAGCAGCCTGAACAGCAAGATGTACTGAAGTGAATAAAGCTCTGCACATATTGTACCGGGGGGTGGGGGGGTTCAGTGGGAAAATATGCCCAGAGTGTGCATGTACCTCTCAATCGCATACAGGCGGAGATGAACGTCTGATTTTCAAAGCTACCGATTCCATGTGTTCATATGCTGCCCTAAATTATTCCCTACATGAAGTTGGATCTAATGCCTTACTGACTGAAAGTGGTCTTTTTTCTGCTCGATGACTCTGATTTGGCTGTGTCTGGTGATGTGAAATTCATAAAATGCACTTGTAATAGGATTGTGATTGTCCATTTTGTGTGTGCATGGATTGTATAACTGCAATAGTGTTGATAAGGGAAGTCATTGTTATAGAGAAAAGACGAGTCGTGGGGTTTCATTATTGCGCTTAAAAGAAAAGCACTCTTCCCTTTGTATGGACACACTGATAAATATCACTTTGTGACAGCAAGTGCACCACATTCAAGGAATTATTCTGACATGAAAAGCTTAATTTACTTTTTTAGCCCTCCCGCTTTCCCTCAGCTTGACTTGTGTACTTCAATTTAAGTTATTGATTTTCCACATTTCCCAGAATGACTTTCACCAAACCCATGAGAATCAGTGCGAACTTGTTGAATTTCCCAAGGAGGAAAGAGAGACATTGTGGAAATAAAGGTGTAATAGAAATACATTCTGGTGCAAGGATTCTGGAAAGAATAGAGGTGTAAAATAATCGACTTACTTTTCCTTAATGATTGATCAAATCGAAAACTCCTGAACCAGGCGTTAAAGTACACACTGTCACTGCATAATGAATATAGATGAGATACCACTTCATCATTATATAACGCAACTTTAACTTTGACCCTTTCACACACTTAGCACTAAATTTGAAGATTATTTATGTGATATTTGGCTAGTAAAATAACAATTATAGCCAATTTCAATAGAATTATTCATCCATGTTTTGACAGACAAAAGAGCTGCCAATCATTAAGTAGCGCTGCACCGAACCAAACACGCTAGAGCCACGTCAAGTTAGGTTGACCTACACAACACAGGCGTAGGAGCCAGCTACAGCACACAAGCTAATGTTTGGGCTACGGCGGGAAATGAGTGTGATTTTTTTTTTTTTCCCGTATCACCTAGCCCAGTCCTTTTTCACCAAAATGCCAGGAACTTTTATTACCAGGAATTTATTTACCTGGGTTAAAGAATTCCTGGTAAACTGTGTGCTTTGGATTTTCACTGCACCCCCATGTTCCAGGTAATTTATTCAAATCAGGCTCATGATGGATGGTAAAAGGAACTGCATTACACCTCCAGTCCAGTAGGTGGCAG
Source organism: Ostorhinchus cyanosoma (assembly GCA_029814465.1). NCBI lineage: Eukaryota > Metazoa > Chordata > Actinopteri > Kurtiformes > Apogonidae > Ostorhinchus > Ostorhinchus cyanosoma. The sequence continues at coordinate 21,845,482 of JAPTYQ010000018.1, read as the reverse complement.
TAAGAAGAAGAAGAAGCTAAAGGCCCAAAATGCACAATGACGCTATAACTGGTGACTGACAAGGACGCAACATTGTTTGTGCAACACAATATGCCCAGGGTGGAGGATGCCCAAGTTGTTCTGTTGTTCCTCGTGTTTTACTACATCGTGAATAAAACCATGCGATCTGAATGGGAAAGATGACAGATGTTATTTGCGAAGACATTTGTGAACACCTGAAAAGAAAATCTTAAAAAAGAAAACAGGTTTTACAAGCCATTGAGGCAATTGACTGAGCGGTGTAACGTCTTGAGTACTTTGGATTATGATTTTTGTAAATTTACTTGTTTATACTTGTTTGCATATTTGTAATGACCCCTTTTTGAAAATAAAAATCTACATCTTCAAAGTGATTCTTTCACGGTTACTGAATCAGTTAACAATATACACATGCTGGAAAAAAAAAAACTCATCAGCTAATTTTCAGCCCCATAAACTGCAGTATTCAAACATATTTTCGCTGAACATGTAACAAGTTCAGTTCATGTACATTCGGAAGCTAAGCTCTAGCACAATAAAATTGCACAGTATTTTAAGTGGGCGGTGTTCGTTTAACGTTTTGCTGGTTGAATCACTTAATCCATCTTTATACATTTTAGGTGAAGTTATGAAGTCATACAGATTTACTCAAATGCCTGCATTTAATTCTACTTGCATATTACTTTGTAAACTACTTATATTCTACTTATATTTTGATACCTTGTAAATTAACAGACACTATTAGGCAAGACTTTTTATTTTTTTTTAATAAAAAATTGAAACGCAAAACAAAAGGTACAAAAAACAAGGTGCCTTGAGATTAAAAAGGAACTAATCATCTTTGGAAGCCAGGGGTTCTGGCCAAGTGTCTGGATACACTTGTGTAGGACAGCTTGAAAGCCAGTCTGGAACTCGCTCTCTTGACATCTTCTTGACATCATCTTGCGTATCTTCTCAGAGACCGTTGTGGTCCTTTAGTGTCCTATAATTGCGCTTAAGTTTCTTCAGCTTTTCTTGTATTTGTTGAGGCCTGTGTCTAACTTTTAGCTCCACTAGCTTGTTGGCTAATTTTACATAAACTCGATTGTTTCATGTCGTCGATTCAAAGACCCTCTGAATTTCTTCCTCTGCAAATATGTGCAAAAGAGCCTGGATGTCCTTGTCCGTCCACTTGTCACAGCTTTTCTGTAGATTAATTTTCTGAATTATCAAAGATAAAGCTTGTGGAAATGAAATAAACAGAACAAAGTTTGCTGCCACACAGTGGCTTAAAGGTGGGTGAACGGAATGCGGAATGCTGCAAGTGTAGTCCACCAATCAGCGTTCTCCACCACACAGCCCCGCCCCTCAAGAATTCCGGGTGATCTGAAAAGTGCTACTTCCCTACCAGGAACTTCTTTGGGGAAAGTTTGGGGGCGAGGGCAAGGTTCTTACCCCTCCTTTTTATGTGGAAAGACACCGTGTAATGCTAAGAGTTCGTGCAGAAGTTCCTGCAGTGGAAAAAAGCCTTATGACACGGTACTGTGTTGTTGCATACTGCATGGTTAATGTACCACAGCAGAACTACAACATTTGCTGTTGGTTTCACAGATTTTGCTGCTGTGAAGGACCAATGTAGAAGTGATGGAACTATCTGCACTATAGGACATTTCATTACATCAGAAAAACACTCAAAGTACTTTATGATTACCTCTTCCCATTTCCCTCTCTAATTTTCTTAAATTTTGCTCATTACAGCTTTGTGAAAGGACATAAATTGGCTCAGAACTGAGTAAGTGTTTTGATGTAAGTCATCAAAGATAGAAAACTGTTGCATTGTTTTTGATTCATAGCATAAAACCAGTCTTTTGGCAGTGCTAACCAGTCATTTACTTTAGGTTTATTCCAGTTCGTGTCTGTTTTACAGCCAAATTGTTAAATCAAATGTGACATATACACGCTATACACAATGCAAATAAAGAAAAACTGCTATTGCTATTCGGGATAGTCTTCAAGCATTTGTCTTTTCTGGCACTGTAGAAACTGACCCTTTTCATCAGTTTGTTGGATGCATTTGAAAGACGATCATATGTGGAATTCCCTAAGCAGCATCCATTCTGTCCATCACTACAGTGGGAATATGGATGGATCTGGATTTATTCAGCCTGTTATCTAGTAAACTGACTTGATTTTGATGTTTTTGATCATTTTAAAGCCAGAGCTGAGAATTGTGTAAAAACACATAATAACAAATACATTTTATTAATTATCTTTTAAATGATAGTGTGCTGGAAAATATGCAAAATGTAAAGTGAATGATTAGAGCTGGATGCATTCTACTAGTGAGTTCAAGACATCATAGGTCTTTTTTTCACTGTTAGGTTTACTTTTGCTTTTTTTTCCCCCCTTCCACTCTGAAGAAGGATATTTCATGTTACTCAGCATTTTGTCACAGCTCCACAGAGGCCCAGTGCATCTTTCTAAATACGTTTCCCCCTCTTTATTGCTGAAACTGACACTGTTTGAAAATATGTTACATTGCACGGTTATATTTTTCTGATCCATGGAGAGAGTCTGCTATTCTGATGTCAGTTTCTAAATCAGCTGAATCTAGAGGGAGCTCCTTAAAGCCTCCTGCATATTCTATTAAGCTCCTCATTGCCATTCTATACCTGATTTTAATTAAGACTAGTAGGAGCCTGAGTCAGACTGTGCTTTTTACTGTATGTGTGTATGTGCATGCATGGCTACGCTGGGTTTTGCTCTGAGGCGAGGTAGACAGTCGTCATGCCTGTTTCGGAGCGATCTGCAGTTCCATTCTTTTCTACTAATCTCCCTTGAATGATGGACATATTCATTCATTAGTGTCCATATGATTGTAAGCTCCACTGGCAAAGCTATGCGGATGATGTAAGGCCTGGTTAATCTAACTAACCACTTCACAAAAGAAGGAGCCTGTGCCATTCCTGGGTTAACCACTTTATTTTCTAAGAATGTGAGATACTGTAACACTGTCGTTCCTCAAGGAGAAACTGGAATGTGATAATGACCGGGTGTGTGGTTGACACCGACAACTACAGGCACGTTTCTACCACTTGGGTTTAATAAAATTAGCATTTTGTTCTTGTTCAGGGCTGGGTATAAAAACATCATGCCAGTCTTCAGCTAGTCCAGTATTGATGATCAGTACATTTTTTTGGGTTATGTTAAAATTAGCTACACTTTCAATTAATCTATCAATTAATTTCTTCAATTCAATTAAACAATTATTTGAACTGGTGAAAAAAATGTGAAACAGAAATGTTTGAACATGTCAAACAACTTGTCCTTTATTTCAGAACTAGCTGAAACAACAACCATGAAAAGGGTTAGTAAAAGGATATCTAAAAACCATCTATAAAGAAATAACAACAGTATAAAAATATACATTTCTATAAAAAATCTACAGATATAAACAACAACACACATGTCAAATGATCTATAAATCTATAAACAATATGTGCACTGCAGTCTTGAACACATCTTCAACTTAAGATGGAACTAACATACATCTGTGTGGTGATTCTGTCGTCATGTGCATCACACTGTTGTGTGAAACACAACTGAGAACACACACAGGAAATAAAATAAAATAAATGTAAGCAGCAGTCACTATTTGAGGATATACGGTATTAGGAGAGTGACATTTTGATTTTATTAGTGCTATGAGAAATAAACAAAGCTCTCCATTAGCATAAAACTCTTCCATTCGCGTAATCTCTCCACTAAGACTCTATTGGTCCCCTGGAATAATTTGGTCTCATCACACTCAGGTAATAAGTGTTGATAGTGGCAGTACAGCGCTTCGGTTCAATAGATGGTGCTGAGCACGGGTGTGGAAAATGAAGCTCCTGAGCAGTCGATTTCAATGGGGAATTGTGATTAATTGGAATCGATAGTGTTAACTGCGACACTCACCACTTCCCTTCTCCAGTGCCCAGTCCTGACCCACATCTAATATGCTTATATACAGGCCAGGAAGTGCACATACACACATGTGGAAATGCACATGTAATGGAGGGATCTTAAGGTGAAGCATCCAGTTAATTAACAACACAACATGTGTGTACGTGGCTGTATTTTAACTCACAGCTCTGAGTTTAGACTTCCACATACATTCATTTACAAACAAACAAACTGATGAAGTCAGCCTGAGATAGTGATGAGGCTGGAGGAACTGAGGATTAAGTCGATGAAGAGCTGGGAGCAAATACTGAGCTGCAAAGTGCAAACAGTCAAAGTTAGAAAGGAGCCCGTTCATATCTGGTGTTAAAATGCATTCTGACTCATCTAAATCCCAGATAGCCAGTTGGAATAGAACACGTATCGCTCCAACTATCTATTTGATTTGATTCAATTCAATGGTTATTTGAACAGGTGAAAAATGTAAGTAGAAGTAAAAATGTGAAAAATTACAACTTGTCCTTTATTCCATAACCAGCTTAAACAACAAAGAAACCACACCTTGATTTCTCAGCCTTTTGACCCTAAACATTAACTTGTGGCCGTCGTCTCCACCCTCTACGTTTGTCATTTACAGTCCATCACAGAGACCCCATCTGCAGTTTTAAAGTTTCAGTCTCCATCGACCTATGTGCTCAAATATTCCGTGTGCAGTTGGTTGATCTATGCATGGAATTCCTTCAAGTGTTTGTTGTTCATTATGCTGCAGCTACGACGGAGCCGATATGAGAGCTGTGTGGCTGCGTTTGTCAAATAAAGTTAGAAAAACATATCAGCTTTGCCACATGTCAGGCAGATACAGGCCCTTTATTAAATATCAGATATCAGCCACTGCGTGGTGCCCACTTTAGTAAATAAAGTCAAGTATATGAATATGTCACCTCTCAGTGCACAAACTATGTACTGCCCCAGGAAATAAAAATGCCTCCCTAGTGGATTTGTGAAGCATAGACATTTGGAAGAAAATAAAAAGTACTCTTAAGAATCGTACATTAACCCTTCCATGCATAAATTATTATTAAACTCAATGCGATTATTTCTCCCGAAAAAGATTTAAGTGTGTCCGATTGGATGAATGAGTGAGATCCATGACTTGCGACCAGCTGTTTGTAGTTTAAACACAACTTTAGTCTTAAATATGTTTTTTAATGTGGTGTTAACATGCCTCTCTTCATAAAACTAACATACAATGAATTCAGGAAAACTTGATGTAAAATGTAGCTGTAGTGGATATATATTAAAAATGAATTAGACAATCCATGTAGTAATTTTGGTTCTTTAGTCCTATATCTAAACCAAAGATGACTCGTTAGGATTAATTATTGCAAATATTATGGTTTAAAGTGAAGTTTGAGTGGCACCATGCATGAAAGGGTTAATTTGACAAGATTCTCTATGCCATATACAACTTAGGCCCAATCCCAATTCACCGCTTGGCCCTCCCCCTTACTCCTACCCCTCCGTTTTACACGTTCGTGTGAAGGGGTAGTGTTGTCCCAATTCTCATTTAAACGGAGGGGAAGGGCTAAGGCGGAGGGCTGTATAGCCCTGGAAACTGAGATTTATCAGGACCACACTACGGACAGAGGGATAGAAGAAATTTCCCATTATTCTGTTTGAATCATTGGCAAAATGAAGGTGAAGTGCAGCAATGTGATGAAAGAAACACACAAATGTACGCATTTTCTTCGTAAACAACTTAATCATTTGATTGACTGTTTAATACCTTTTCAATGTGTTATAGATCACATTTCTTCAGTTTATAGTTGCCCAAAGCCCATGCAACAGACGCTTACAGCTGCTGATGGCATGCTGAATACTTTTGTTAATAGCAACATTGATGACTGCTGATGATGAAACAAGTCGTGAAGGGTTGTCCCATTTCATAGGGGAATATTTCAATCCTAAACCCTCCAGTTCCATTTCAAAGGGGAGTGGCAAGTGCAACGGTTCGGGGTAAGGGGGAGGACGGAGGGGTGAATTGGAATTAGGCCTTAGACACAACACCTAAGTGGAAATTCATGATTTGAGTTATTTTCTAAATATTGTAATAATGTAGGCACAATTTTTTTTTTTAAATAAAGGTTTTAGTCACAAAATGCTGATTTAGGTATCCAATAGTAAGCTGTGGTTCACACTTTCATAACTTGATATTCTGTTTTTTGACACTGTATATGCCTAGATTTTCAATTAATTTTTCAGTTTATTAAGATTAAAATAAATGGAAAGATAGGAGATATTCATTTTAGCTATGGAACCCCCTATGAACATTTTTTACATTCAATCTATTGTTTGTCTTGCTACTAAATATTAATTGAAAATGAGATATGTGATTAATCCCTAAATGCTAGCCAGACGTTTTTTCCCTTATGCTCTACAGCTGTTAATCTGTAGAAGTAGTATCTGATCCAACTGGGAGGTTCTGTGACTCTAATCTAAATGATTTAGTCGAGGATTTTTCTACCCCGCCGTGATTATGCAGGAGGTGATTGGCAGCTTCGATATAAAAATATCAGCTCTGGCATCAGCTAAGCTCATATTAGCTGAACTATTGTGCTGAGATTGAAGTCAGAGAAGCTGTGTGCATTGGCCCGGGCCTGAAGGGGAGTCTGTAGCTGTTTGGGGCCTTATCTCGAAGTGTGATTTACCCTGGAGCCGCTCTTGGCAGGAGATTTGAAGAGGTGAGAGGGGGCAGCGTCACCGAATCATCACTCGGCAAGACTTTGAGCAGCGCTTCTGCCAAAGAGCACACAGCAAATGCTTATTCCCAGATAGATCAACGTTCACTCACTCCAGCTACTTTATTTTTATTCACTGAAATTATCATTTATTAAGT
>JAPTYQ010000018.1:21823554-21838604 GCA_029814465.1 Ostorhinchus cyanosoma | reverse complement strand
CTCACACACACACACACACACACACGCACACACACGCACACACACACACACACACACACACACACACACCCCACATCTCCACGGAGACAACCACAGTCGACCAAAAACTCAAGAGGCCCTCCATGATAATAACACAGCATGATATTCTTTTCATTCCAGATAGAGTGGCCTTCTCACTTTTTAAAAACAACTCTTTCTTCTCTTCCTCACTAATAAACCCGAGAACACTATTTGCAGTTTACACATTATAAGTTCTTTCTAATTGAAGCTATTGTGTGCGTGTGTGATTGTTTTGTGCGTGGCCCTGCAAGTGTTGGTTTCAGATCAATGGCTTCAAACGCAGGAAATAATTATTTTGCCAAGATGAAAGTTGGGGTACAGCGTTGCGCAAACACCCCTTAGATCCAACCTTTTTTAATTAGTGCCGTGTGTCTCCTACACCACATGGCAAATTAACATCCACCATCAAAGATAAGTGATTGAACTGCTTTGCGTATGTGTGGGTTGCCTGTGTGTGTGTTTGAGGATTTGTTTGTTCAAGAGGTCGGGGCTGGATGGGGGTTACATTTTTGGCCTGCTTCACTGCTGAGAAACCTGAATATGGATGGCAACATGTCACTTCCAATATGCTGTTATACTCCAGTATTGTGGTTTCAGCTAAATAATGTCTCCTTGTTTAACACGGATATTTCATCTAAATTCACTAGGTCCTTAATCATCCAGCTTTCCATTCAGACACAGTGCAAACATGATTTCACTCTTGTTTTAAATAGAAATACAGCTAAAAATAAAGTTGTGTGTATTATAATATTATCTGTCAGTTTCAGATCTGAACCTTTCTAGGTGTAACTCAAAACATATTATTCAGACCTTTTGTAAAACTTTCCACTTGTAAGTCCAGCTTACTACTCGCATTATTATTCATTTATTTCTTTATTCTAATGTAATACATTTGATTAGTTGTGATGGTTTTGATCTGACTTTGCCGAATGGGTCACAAAAATATTTTTTCCAATTGCCAGAGGAAAATATATTGCAACAGTATGACACATGAAGTCATGTTTCATGCTTAACTCATCAAAGCCACATGGAATGTGGAGGAAAAGCCTCAGTACTAAAACAAGGTGGAAATTACATAAAGAACGCAACAAGACAGAAATGACATGCAACATGTTAGATGAAAAAGGTGTATCAGATGTAAAAATGATTTGACAGTGGAAACCGAATAAAAAGGCAATTCATATTTTTTTTGTACATTTGGGCCCTGAAAAGACACTGAAATATCTCCTTGGGGTCTCAAGCTGGAAAAGTTGTGATTTTATTGATGACAGAGAATGCATCTGCCCCTTATGTGCTTCAATATTAACAAAATAAATGATGAGAAAATGCATTAAGTATTGTGTTGATAGCACAGGACAGACATCCTTTGGGAAAATACTAAAGAAAACCTTGGAATTGTCTGGGGAAACTGCTGTCTTTTCCCTGTACAGTACACAGATGTTTGTGATCTTAATGAATGAATGAATGAATGAATCCTCATTACATGGACGTTTTACAGCAGATGCATACTAACGCAGGCCTGTGTCATACGTTCCCCATTTTTACAGTCATTTAGCGCTTTGTGATGTCCTTCAATCAAATAATATATGATGCAAAGGAACGATCTGCAAACATAGGAGTAGTTTTAAATACTGAATGGGTAAAACAGAAGAAGCCTTACTTAATGGATGGATACCAGTACCTCCTCCATCAAAAATATGCCAATGTGTACAAGTTCATTATTACTAAACAGATGTAAAAGCTGGTTTAACAGCATCTTTGTGTCTTTTTACAGGGATGCCAAGGTTTAGCAGTCAGCCAGCAGCCGCCACAGCCCGTCTAGGGGACAGTCAGGTGATGTCCTGTGAAGTGAACTCAGACCTAGTGCCCTTCACCCGGTGGGAGAAAGACCGTCAGCCACTGGAACTCAACACCAGGCTGGTCCAGCTGCCCAACGGTGCCCTAGTGGTCAGCAATGCCTCGGAGGCTGACGCTGGCCTCTTCCGCTGCCTGGTGGAGAACGTGGGGGCATCGAAGTCCAGCGACGAGGCCCAGCTCCAGATAGTACCAGGTGATCAGGAAGAAAAAAATCTAAATTATGCTCTGAGAATATAAATATTTCTTAGACATAACAAAAGGATTTTTGATGCAGAGATTTCATTATGGCTTATACTTTTACTGTTTTCTAAAACAAAACTAGAGCAGCAGCTAATGATTCTCTTTTTTAGTCGATTGAGCTTCTAATTATTTTCTTCGATTAAAGCATAATTGAAAAAGGCAAAAAAAAAAAAAAAAAGATTAATGTGAAAAACACGTCTGAAAATGGCCATCACCTTGTGCTTTATTCCAGAACTAGTTGAAACAACAACCACCTAAGGTATAAAAGTAAAAGGATATATAAAAAATAGTAATCAAAAAAATTTTTTTATCGATTGGAGTTGATTAATCGTTTCAGCTCTAATCAGAAGTAATTTACATCAGTGCTTGTCCTCAATAGATAGACACCTCTTCGTAAGACATTTTCACACCCTTACTGTGCAATTAAGCAGTGCTTCAAGACTACTGTAGAGCCTCTAGTGCAGCAAATTGAAATTAATTTATAGTTCAGTGCTTGATTTGATTACAGAGGCTCATGGTGTCCTCTACGGGTTTCTCCTTGTAACATGAACACATCAACCTAAATGTCAACAGTAAAGATGTGGAAGCCTAAAGGAGGGGTAGAAATCTCAGTGGGGTTATCAGTGATGCCACAATACCGCAGTAGTAACTCAGAGGGGCAGAATTCCACTGTGGCAGCGTCTCGTCTCACCTCCTCCAGAAGTTTTATTTACTGAGTTGTTCAGCACTAGGCTCCTGCCAGCACAGAGAAGATATTAGAGGTCATAAATCAGACTTCAACAAGACCCCAGTGGGGGCTTTTATCTCTTTATTTCTCCTCTAAGGATGTCTCATGGAGTGTCAAAGGACCTGGTGTGTACAGAAGGAAATCTCATAAACCTGTGAGAAATTTAGTTTTTGTTGTCACCAGATGTTAAAGCTACAGATTTATATTCGTACTTGTGGTCTCTTTAACCTATAAAGACCCACCACTATTTTTTGTGGTGACTTCCAAATGAATTTTTTTTCTACATTTAACCATTACCAAGTGATTTATCACAATATCACTGCATATTATATTATTCTTGGCATGTGTACTTTGAAAATCAGGTATTTTAATTATTTTATTTACTGACCATGTAGATGTTCATTAAAGCTCTGAGAAAAATCCATGGGGATTATAACAAAGCAGAGAAAACATGACATTTTCAACACACTATTAATTCTACATAAAATGCATCTACAACCGCTATCATTTGTCAAAGTGTATGGGTTTTATTATTGAACCAGTTTCAGAATGGAGGAATGCAGTTTCTATGTTCACTACGAAGACAGTAGATGCACCTGAAAAAGACATCTGATGGTGTTGAAACTGCATTTTATCTCATTATTTCACTGTATTGAAAGGATTAGTGGATCAAAAGTTATTAAACATTTTAAATAAGCAGATGCTATTAGATGTTTGATGGTTAAAGTCTTCATTAATCAGCTTTAGAATAAATTCACTTCTGCGTTTTGGGAGAAATTAAGGGTCTATCTTATGTGTATAATTTTTTTTTCTAGTGTATATTTTATTTCTTATTTGGTTTATTTTATTTAAAGTTCTATTTGGTTTTTCACAAATTTGCAATATAATCCTACATTATGATAATTCTTATTTGTGCAGTATTTTTTTTGTCATACTCCTAATTATCCATTTTTGGCCTAGATGTAGATCTACAAAGCAAAAATTATGTCTTGTATTGTCTAATTGATTATTAATTATCCACTATATATGCATTTTACATAAAATTTTCCTAAATCAATTGTATGTTATTTTGATGGAGACAGGCTTTTGGGCACTATGTTAAAAACATGTTTATGATTTAAGTTGTATATAAGCTACAAGCGACCGTAATGTATGTATTTCAATCATTAATTCAATTGGACACATTTTAGCCTTTTTGGGGTGGGGGAGGTTAATGGTCACATGATGACTTTATTTGAGCAGGGGGCAGGTCTAAGAAAAAATCCAAGAAAAGCCCAAGGCATTCACTTTTTAATGTCTGCATCAATAAGGAAGTGAAAAAGGATAAGATGATGAGGTGATGTGTGTTTTAACCCTTGCCTCGAAAATAAAACCTTTTTTGTTGAATGTATGGAAAGATAGTCCTTAGCCCTCTTGTTTTTTCTTGTGTTTTTTTTTTTTTGTTTTTTCTTCTTCTTTTACGTGCAGGTGGTTTGTTTCAGCTGGAAATATATGAGCTCTGAACTCCTAAAGAGTTCACTACATTTCAGCTGTCTCAGCCATCAACGCAGGCATTATTCATCTGACCACTCCAGCTTTGGGTGTCAGGACCGACCGCCCTCCAGACATGAGTTCTTTTGAAGTTTTTAAGATAGATGACACCCGTTAAGTAGAAGGCTGCTGCTCTGCTTCAGTTACTCACCCTAACCTTCACCCTAGCGTTAACCCTCAACTTTTTTTTCTCCTTGCATCCAAGAAACTGGAGAAGAGAGGAAGCTGGAATTCCTGTTGCAGCCTGTGTCCGTGACCAAGGTGGTGGGCGCCACAGTGTTGCTGCCCTGTGTGGTCACCGGTTACCCTGCACCACATGTCCGCTGGATGATGGGAGACAAGCTCCTAGAAGAGAGGTAAGAGCTTTGCAGTTGGACTTACCCTCAGAGACGTGATGATTGACAGGTTATTAACCATGTGTTTTAAGGCAGAGGTGTGACTCTACACTGGCCTTTGGACAATTCACCAGCCACTGACTCCACATGCCTCTCAGTCTATCATCACGTTTCTGGATAACTGCACACAGCTACTTTTTCATTATTTAATACATCAGAATACCTCAGGAGACTGATGTTTTTATGTGTTCATACAAGTAATTCATAAACATGTTCATTGGAAATAAACAAAGCTTTAAGGAGCACTTTTGGTGATGTTCAGTAACCCATAGTTTTTTTACAACTGCTCATATTATCATCACAAACACATTCATTAATCAAATGTATCTGATCAAATGTGTATTCGTTGTTGCTTGTTGAGAAAAATATAAGCTGTATTATTCCTAATAGCAGTTAACCTAGTTAATACTTAATAAATAAATACTTGAAAATGTCTTCCAGCAGCTGCCAAATCTAATGCCTTTCTTTAAATCGATTGTTTCCAGTTAGGATAACTGCTCAACTGTTAGTAAATGCATCAATAAATGCATATTTAGTTATTTAAACCCTCAAGCTTTAACTACATGATAGGTTAGTTAAAGTTATCATATATACACACACACACACACACACATATCCCTCTCAGTGGGATTGGTACGTGGCACTAGAGGCATTAACCCCCAAGCTGAGTGGATGGTTCTAGCTGATAACACACACAGCATCAGGGCTCTCTGTCCAAAAGAGCACAGTCCTAGGAACAGTTAAGATCCAGTGCAGAACCCGCAGGTTCCCAGGGCTCTGGTAGAGAACCCGAGCCTGAAGGACGCACTGCACAGGTGGCCGTGAAAAATATTTTACAAATATAAAAAGTCAATAAATCTATAAAACCAATGTAATTAGGTGTCATTAATATTCTTAAGCAGTCTCTTATCTAAGGGCTTATAAATGTCGAACAATGTAACGATAAACATCTTTACATTTGATACAATTATTATGTTTCTAAAACATAGAATATGCCAAATGGTGAAAATTCAGTCAGCTGAGATAGTGTATGTATTCCCCCATTGCCGGCTCAGGTGTATTTGATTCATACCTATTCAGGTCACTGAAAATAATTTTGTGGCATCAATAAAACCATCTCCATCTCCTGAGATGGAAAAAAAACAGTTTTATTACTTTTTTATTACTATTGACCATTATCCCTGTTGTAACCCGTCGCAACTTTGCATCATACCCAGACTATCTATTTTATCTGCTATAGTCAAATTAACAATCTCCACTTGAAAGCAAAACGCAAATAATTTGTTTTTAAAATATATTTGTGTATAAATGCAGGCGTTAAGGAGTTAATGCATGGTAATGAATGTCATGAAAGGGCTCAATCAACTAATGCTTATTCCAAAGTGCTGTAACATTAAAAAAAAAAAAAAAAAAAAAACACAGAAAGAAACCCAGAATTCAGTGTCTGTTTCCCATAAAAGTCCACTGTCGTTATTACAAACCTGTTCACTGTTCACAATCAGCTCACACACATTTGTAGCTTTTAAAAAGTAACCGTGTCCTGCCATTCTCCATGGAGCTGCTGCCTCTGGCCTTCAAGTGCAAACACCTCAACAGTGGAGTCTGCTCCCCAAGGTGTTAATACTATTCTGCCAGTGCTACCCTGAGCGCCCAAGGGGAGACCCCGGTGTGCCAACGGAGCCACTCCAGCTCAGAGATGAAGCTGCCGGGTTTCCAGTTGAGGGGAAGTGCACAAATTAAGAGCCAAGAAAGAGTGTCACAACGCCTGTGCTCTCACTCCTCTGGCTCTCATTAGCTCAGGCACAACAGCTCAAACCCCTCAGAGAGAATTGTATTGGACATGGGAAGTTTGATTCTCACCAATTACGAATGCACTTTGTTTACCTAACCTCAGTGAGTATAGTGCCAATTCAGGAGAATAATAGGTTTGCAACTTTGCAGGGGTCACAAAACGATCCCCATTCATCTAAATCCAGTCCAGTATAAGATTTCCACTTTCATGGAAAAGGAAAAAGGTCATCACAGCCCTACCCACAATGCTCTAGTGTGGTGTGAGTTTGAATATCATTAAACTTTTTAATCTTAGTTCAGAGCACAGCACCACATATTAAGTTAAATGTCTTAAGCACCTATGGAATTATCCACGAGTACCCCTGACCTCCAATGGGAGCCGGCTAAAAGAGTTCTTATTAATCAAGCTTGTATTAATTACAAAACACCATCCAGTGTGCCTACCCACCCCCTGGGATGTCTCCATTGGTAATTAGCAAGCTCAACAACCACAGAAGTCTAAATATTGAAGGGGACCCCCATGCCCCCTGCCTTCACAACGGAAATGGATTATGTGGTGAATACATTATGGAAACTGTTCTTTTGATTTTAATATGACATTGACAATTTAAAAGAATAGCAGTTGTACTTCCTTTTTTTCTTCAGCCTCCTGTCCCTCTTATTCAACACATGAGAGATAGTGGGGCTGCTGTCAATTAAACTGTGGTGTGGCATCCAGTAGAAGGCACACAGGAAGAGGCAGGGAACGTCTAATTGGTTTTCGAAGTGCAGCACAAACAGGGCCTTGAAAGTAGTGACACTAAAGCTGCAGACACAAGATGAAAGTTTATGAAGATGTGTCAAAGATAGCAATTTAAGACAAGGCCGCTCACTGACAGAAGGGATTATCTCATTCAGATTCTGTTCCAGCTTGGTCATACCGCTTACAACAGTAGCAGAGAAATGGTTCTATCCTTAGCCATTTATCATATGGGCTAATCCGAAAGAGAGCAACATGTACCCATGTACAGTAGACGGTAGTAATTCTTAAAATCTCCCTAGTCATTACTTTCTTCGTCTCCCACTAGTTGACGGTCTCCTCAGAAGTACTTTAAAAGCCACAGTGGAACCCTTCAAACGTCTTTTTCAAAATACAGCACATAAAAGATTTCTTTTCCAAGTTTCTGTCGGAAGTCTTTGAAGAACCTCATTAGTATGTTATTCATATCCTATCAGAAGACAGACATTGGCGTTTCCTTAATATCACCTGTCCATATTGTCACATAAACCATGCGAGTTTAATGGCTGTTACAGAATTCTTTGATGTCTTCAGTGACAGATGGGGGCTGAAAGAGAAATTTACAACAGGTGGTTGTCCAATGCTTTTGATAAATTGCTGTTTCTGTGTGAAAATATGGCTTCTTTCTCTTAAGCCCCTTGCTTTAGTCAGGTAATAATTTTGACATATGCGTCATATTAGGTGTCATACATTCCTTTTATAACATTTAAGTTATACATGAATGTTGGTGTGAAGAAATTGAGGAATCCATGTGACTGAACCAACAAGGACTGAACAGTATATGTGGAGTAAAGATGTGTCTTTAAACTAATCCAGAAGCTATGAATCAGCTCTAGGCCGTGGTTTGTGTTCAGTCATTTTAGGTCAATGGAAACTGAGTGTTTTTAGGTAAATGTGGTTAAAAATTCACAAATAAAGTACAAACACAATCCGTCTATTGTTCTGTCATGTATACAGAGAGAACAGAAGTATTGATTGAATTAATTAAAATGTGTATCTTGACAAATCATTGTTGAAGTTGATGCCAAGACAGAACTGATTATTATTGTTAGGGACCAAGCCCACAGGGTGAGGCCCTCTCACTCACTCAAAACAATGAGGAGAGGCAGGCAAGGCCCTATTGTATTTTTGTGTCTGTTACATGTTTGTTAATGATTATACATTTTGTGCCTAAGTGGTCATGTTACATTATTTAAAGTATATATTTTTATTGCACTGTTATTACTGATTATTCATCAATATTAGTTATACTTGTGTCAGTTGTTGATTAGGGTTTCACTAATGGGGAAGTTCTGGGCCAGTACGGTTGTTTTTTAATGCACAATTCCACCTTTAATCACTGGATTTCAGAAAATGTTCTTGTCTGACCATCTTTTATTCATGTCATGTGTCCTGCTATTCGTGATAGATGCATGACATTTTCCTCTGTTTTTTCTTTGATTTCGGTAAAATAATACCCACAACTGCATTTTGGCTAAATTATACTTGCTGAACACTGTCTAGATCAGATAACAGCAGGAGTCAGAAACACAATGTATATCAGTCTTTATAAGAGTCCAGATGATTGACCTGGAGATGATCCAAGCTTCACTGCTACCCTATTGACAAGTTTGGACAAATTAGTCAATATTTGTCTGTTTTCTAGGGTAGAAAATATCTGGGGATACAATGATTTGACTATAATTATTTTTTTGTCATTAATTGTTTAATTGACTTTATATGTGTCAGTTAAACTTATCACATCCTCCTCCCAATTACATGTAAAATTGATGTTACGATCCCTGATATACATTGGTCGTCTTCAATATCATCACATCAAATGGGATAAAGCAAGCTGTGGATGCATCTGATTCCTCACATCTGTTGGGTGTGTAGTCTGACACTAGCCTCACATCTGTATTTGACAGGCCAAGATTAAAACCCCCAAAACAATGACTTCTAATTCCATTCCAGGAAATATATACAGGTTTGGTTTTTTGAAAAATAAATAAATATGAGCTTACACTGTGAAATTTTCATCCACCCTTGTAAAAATATTGGAGTGGATCGACCAAGGATCCCCATGTAGTATTGTGAATAAAAGATTTATATCCCAAAATACAGTATATTGCACCATGTCTTATTGTAACATGCTGTTTATTTATTCACTAGTGTCTTGATCCTGCCTCCAAATTCATTTATGCTTAGAGCACGTCTACTACCAAGGACGCCAAGCTTGCCGTTTATTTTGATTAATCTCAGCAGAAGGATGACAGAATATATGAAGCTATTCACTCAACATGTGGAAAATGCATTCTTTGCAAATGCCCTGTGTGTCATGGATAGAATCCCCAGGTGCACAGAGGAATAGGTCTTTGGATTTCTCATACATACTGCTCCTGATGACACTCATGAAAAGGACAGTCATCTTTTGTTCTTGGGAGTATCAGTCTATCGCCTAATAGAATTCCCCAACAGTCAATAAAAAGGATGAATTATGTATGTCGGCTAGCAATAGGGAATTGACAGAGCATGTAAATCAAGCCCCTTCCAAAGCCTCCCGGCTATCCGTCTTCTCCCCTCCTTGTTTTCTCTCCCTCATTTAAATATGATTGTGTATTTTTCATTTATGTGTGTATGAGGAGAAGAGTATGTTGAGGAAAATGTATGAACAATTGCACCATTATTGGTGTGCGCAGTAAACCTCTTACATGTATGCAAAGACACGCTTCACCTTATTCAGCTGTCTGTGTTCTCGGTGAGAGAAGGAAAAGAAAAACAGCATAAACATACTTCTGTCTGCGGGAAGCCTTTATTTTAGTGAGATCAGAAGGCCATGAGGAAAATTGTCGTAGTTAGTGTTTTGTTTGTTTTTGAAAAACAAACCCTGATCATTTCAGTTCGATCTTCTTGTCTTAGTCTTGGCTGATGTGGGGACAATTATGTTGGGAATACTGAGTGTGTCTAATAATCTTAAAAACACAAACTATGTTTTCTGCATCAATATTTGTGGCAGTCTGTATTGAGAACCAATTTTAAGAGTGTGCTGACACAAACCAGCAAATGAATTCAGTCACTGCTGTCATTGTAGTATTAGGGTCCATTTATGCTCACTCTGTGTATGTAAATAGGTACGTCTGTTTCAAATGTTTTCAAGCATCACTGCCTTTATACTGCTATGCATCCATTGCTTTGGAATGAGCATTTGGCAATTAATTCACCAGAGGGTGCTGCTCTGAATTAAAATATTTACGAAATACCAAGAAGACGAGTAGAGTTTTTTTAGAAGAAGAAATGTAGCGATGACAGAGGAGGAATGACTAATGTTGATATTATGAATGTTAGTTATCATAAATATGTCTGTAGTTTTTCACCTACTCACACAGTTGTTTTTCGAAAAGTTCTGCCATTTCTGTAAATTATTCTCTTCAAATCTCAACACTGCCCCCATGATTTTTAGCAGTACTGCTCTATTTTATCCTTTTGGGTTCACATCTGCAAACTCCCAAAGAACAGACAGAAATACAGACGTAATGCAAACAGCATTTAACATTGAGCATAAATGGGCCTTAAGAGGTAATCTCACTCAACAGAAATCTTGCCGGAAGTCTACTTGGTAAATTCTGCTTTTTAATAACATGGAATTTTTAACAATAAATTGTAGAATTAGGTCAGCATGGTGGCACTGTAATTTATTTTTCAATATCTTTATTTTTTTTTTTTTACCAAATACAAACAGAAGCTTCTAAAGTTTCTTGTGATTATCAGTAAAGCTGCTGCCACAACAAAGATGACATTGATTTTGCCCATGTAAAGATGTGCAAGTCAGGAGAAACCCAAGTTGGATATCATAGATCTATTTGAAGGTTATAACTAATGATACCAGTGTTACATATTGATAATCTCCATTTCTATTTTAGACCCATTTTCATGTGTATTGCATCTGAAATTTCTGACTGACATGACTGATCAGCTGTTATTCTACTGTCTTCCTACATATTTCCATAAAATGCAAAGGGTGGCTTGTAGTAGCAACAGGAAGTCTCAACTAAGAGATCAGATTACTCTACATTCTCATCCAGGGAAAAATAATGGAAAACAGCAACACAATACTGTACTTTTTCTTTTGTTTATTATAGCCATGTGTAATGTAGACTCTAGTGTCGTTAAACCAGCATTTACATTTTCCTTTGTTTTTGGTAATTGCTTTGGATTAATTTGATTCATTGATTTTTATTCATTGCAGTAACTTAAAGGACAGAATTTTTAACAAATATGAAGTGTCTGGCTCTATGCATTGGCAGCACAATTTCTATCTTTTTACTGCACAGCTCAAATGCCATTGCCACTTTGACATTCTTCTGAATCCAGTCCTTCAAATGAAATCACCCATAATTGTCAGTATTTTTGACCCAAGTCACAAATTGACACTCAGAACTTTAACCTGCTTTATTCTCCGCATCCTTTTAGGTACAGTTAGACCCACATCATGCAGTGATTCCCTCAGAATCTTTTTATTTCATGGTTTGTGTTTCTCAAAACAGTTTCAAGACATTATGGTGATTTTGCTCTTTACGTGTTTTGGTTTCACAACAGAGCAGGGAATGCAGGACTGCAGTAAAAACACGTCTGTCAGAGATACAACCTATCAATGTTAATGGCAATGCAAATTTTCAATAGCTTTTTTTCCTTCTTAGATAACTGTTACTAAGGTTAATGGCTAATGTCTATCTCATAACAAACTCATCTTGCAGGAACAAATGATTGTAGGATGATTGTAATATTTTGCTGTGGATTGGAGACGTCAGTATAATCAAGTATAATCAGGTGACTCATACATTTACTTCACTAACCAGGAGATTCGTATTTTATTGTGATGCCTACTGTATACGTATAGTGGGTTGCTAACATACATTTTTTTCACATGCACTGCAGATCCACAAAATCCTGCATGAAAAGCTATTTTATTCAGTACAGGTAAAGTGATAGACGTTAGCAGCCAAGTGAGTTTCTGCTGACTTGTCACTGAGAAAACAAGACAAGCAGCATGTTTCTGTTTTGCTATTGAAACACAGAAGCTCTCCTTTTTGGGTGAGTCTGTGTCTCCAGTATGTGAAAGACACATACTGACTTCTTCGAGACAAGGATATGTCTGTTATGGGATAGGGAAATAAAAAATAACATTTGCCATTAGCTGAATTTGTGGTCAGTTGTGTCTCTTTACTTTAGGATTGTTAGCATTTGTCACCTAGTGACAGAGACATTGACTACTGTATATTCAACGCCATCCACAACAGGAGAAGGGTGTGGATCAGAACACACTTGGTCAAAATAACAGTGTCTTATAATCTTCACATGCTCTGTCAACTGATAGTTAATATTATGTCACTGCTTTTAGCCAGAAAAGAACCACAGTAAAACCATAAATCTTCTCAGTTTTCTGTATGCTTTGTGTTGTCAATAGCTGCGCTAAAGTCGGAATCATCCAAACCAGGTCAAAACTGTCACAGTTCAGTTTGAACTGTGGGTCAACAAAGAGCAATAAACATAATAACATAACAATAACTTTATACCTCCATAAGCTCTTAATCCAACTCATCTGCTTAGAAAAAAAATACTGTGATTATTGCACCAAACTCCTTTTTTTATTTAGAGCTTTGTCAAATACTAATAAGAATGGCACTGCTCATAGTTGGGTTTTTTTTTGTCACTTTTTCACATTCTTTAACTGAACATGGTTTCTTATCAGCTCTTATTGTCAACTCGGTCTCGAGGTTAGTTTTGATCACTGTAGGAGACGAGCAGTGACTCACTACACCCTCTAGTGGTCACAGATATTCATAGTGACACATCGCCCTTGGCTGCGAACAAACTCAGTTCACATATCTGCAGTATAATACATTGGTTTCAGTGGCACAAATTTGGGACTGTAGATAATTTAAAAAAATTATATTTTAATGTAGAAATGTATAGCTCCTTCAAGACTAAAACTGTGTCATTGTTAGTGGAAAATATGTGGCTTTCTTTGCTGATTGCCTTCCTGCAGATCAAGTTATGCAGCATTAAACAGCACTCACAGGACTTTGGGTTTGAAATCTCATGCTGATATGCAGTATGTTCTCTTCAGAGACATTATAATTTAGTGAAAGTTTATAGGTGTGAGCCACCATGGGGCTCACACGGCTCTTGTGGCTTCGAGCACCAGGGCGCCCACTACCCACCAGAATCATTAAAAAAATATTTTATGCAAGGTGTGGGCTGCAGGCTTCTTAGTAATAGGCACTAATCAAATGATCTGTTTATTCTTGGGGATACTGTTAGGGAATAAAAGCAGCAAATAAAGTCAGGTATGTGTTGTTTCTGTCTCGAGGGCGCTGTGGTTTTTTATTACAAGGAAACAAAAACATTTTCATGGCTGAGTCACTGAAGGCGCCTCAGCCTGTGCTCATGGCACCACGTTGGTTCTCACATTAACTCTTAAGTGTTGATTTATTCACTTCTTTCCTTACTTAATTTGATTTCTCTGTTCTTTGTTTTGTCTCCATATATCATAGCTTTTAGTTGAACAAGATTGGTTAAAAACAAGATGCTGTGTTTTGAAAGCAAGACAAATCATTTCAATCCACTCTCTTACCTCCATGGCTGTAAAATGAAATCCCAGCCTTTTCTTCACACCTTGAACGTGATTGAAATTCATGGAAGTGTTGTGATTATGCTCTGGTCAAAAGGGGGGAAGTTCAATTTGTGTTCACTTTGAACCACAATACCTAGAAGAGCACAATAGTTAGCATTCATGGCGAATGATGGTAGAAAGAGACAGATAGGTTGTGGAGGGATTGGGAGATATAGAGAGAAGAGAATTGCAGGGTGCGAAAGAGAAATGTAGTCTGAACAGAGAAAAATAAGAGGAAATAGAGGGTAAACCTGAAAAGTTTTGCAGTTTGAAGTCTATACATTAATAATGAATCCCTTTTTTGTTGTGAAACATGTGATTGTAGCTGCCTGTCCTTGTTCTGCACATGGGTTGACCCACGCTCAACTGCTGTCACAGCTCCACTGATTGCTCTGTGGTGCTGCTCTTTGCGTCCTCCATCAACACGATTCACACACACATCCTCAGTTCTTCAGTGATCTGCAGCTTTGCTTCGCCCAGGTGTACTGACCTTGCCACCAGTCTATGTTACGGAAGGCTGAGTCGCCACTCACACATACCAAATGTGCACTTTTCTCCCTGAGGCCTGGCTCTGAAGGCTCTGTACCTGCCACTGTCTTCAAAGTAGAATGGCAGAACAGCAGTGTTTACAGGGAATTCAACATAAATTCCCAACCAATTATACATTAGAGAGTAGAGAGAAAATGCATAGTAATACATAGTGATAGTATGTAGTAGTGCAGTAATCTAATGTTTTATGTGCAGACTTTGGATGTATCAATCAACCAATCAAATTTTACTTATATAGTGCCAAATCATAACAAAAGTTATCTCATGACACTTTACATATGAAAACAGACTCTCAAGCCACTGAGAGTATGTATCTGGAATTAGTATTAACTTAAAGGGGAACTTCGGTCATTTTCAACATGCTATTCTATTGCTCGATCTACCCGAGAAAAGTATGTACCGAAGACGGCAGAAATTTTAGTGCAACCGAAGTCGAGCTTTTTGATGCTCCAGGTCTGTAAACAAACAGGT
>JAPTYQ010000018.1:21791433-21812789 GCA_029814465.1 Ostorhinchus cyanosoma | reverse complement strand
ATATTCTGGGATTGCCCAATGATGCTTCCTTTTTGGAAGGGGGTAAAGAGAGAGATAGATAAAGTTATGGGAACTGATCTACTGTTCACCCCAAGTCAATTTCTCTTAGGTTTGGCTCCTGAAGACATGTACACCAGAGACCAAAAGTACCTATTACATATACTCTTGATGACCGCTAGGAAAATGGTGACACTAAATTGGATGAATCCACAGCCACCTACAGTGGCACAGTGGAAACAGAAGTTGAGGGAGGTATATGAAATGGAGGCCCTAACTGCTCAATTACAATTAAGGACCGATGTCTTTATGAGGAGATGGTTACCTATATCAAGATACCTCAATAACTGATAGGAACCCCACAATATGTTGTAAAGTCTTAACTGTCCATTAATTCATGAATTGTCATATACATTCTGTACATTCTGTGATGTTGTCAAGGAGTGTTCTGTTCTGTACTGTGTCTCTCTATGTTTAATAAAAATTAAAGTTCTAAAAAAAAAATAAACTGAATTAAATAAGTAACTGAAAATTAAATATAGTAGAAATGATAACAATTCCCATTTTGGTCCCTCATCCACAAAGACATGTTTTCAGATTACTCTTAAATGCAGATTCTTAAATGTGTGTCTGCCTGGACATGTGTGAGTGAATGAATTCTGACTGATGTTAACTGTCAGAATCCTGCAAAGTAAAAACCTAATTTGTGCAAAGCTTGTAAGTAATAAATAAGATTATGTAGATAAACATCTCCTGGTAAAAAAGTAGATTGAATTTTGGCATGAAAGTCAAATTATGTCAGATGTTCAGTTCAGTCTAACTAAATAAAAAACTAAGTAAACATAACCAAATAGTCCCACAGAAGGACCTTAAACATCAGACACACAGTGATTGTTTTTTAATTGCTATTGTAGGTCTGTTTTGTTCAGAAAAACACACATAAACCCAGACTTTCTAAGGTGAATGAAAGAGGATTGGGTGTGAAATAACTTAACCATATTGGGGAACTCCCTGAGGCTCATCCCTGACTTCATTGCATTTTACACTCAGCCCCATCATCATCCTCCGACTCCATCCCTTTCTTTCTTCCCCAAATCACTTCATCTCTTTTCCACTCCCCCTTCCGTCACCACCACCCTTTCATCATTCCCCCGTCACTTGCTGTGATTAAAGGAGACAGTAATGGAAAATCGGATCAGGTCGCAGGAGGACGTCTGACTTCACTCGGTTTCTGTTTTTCTGCACATCCGTCCACTGAATTCGCTTCGTAATCCTTTGCGTCTCCCATCTGACCCCAAGCAGTGGGTTGATCTTCTAAAACATCACTGGAGGACGTTTGTCATTTTGATGCAATATAACATCGGATTACTTCCCACGTTGTAGACATACTGGACTAATTGCATTTGCCTCATACAGATTAATGAAGAAACCCGACTATGGTATTGATTTGTTCTCTTGTGAACAGAGGTGACACTTGAAAGGTCAATTGATGCCCTACAGAAGCAGTAAAAAGCACAATATAAATCAATGAGGTGTGAATCTATACCAACAACAAAACAATTTTACCAGTGTTTGACTCTTTCTAAAACACCTTAGGGCCTTTTCTTGCAGTAGTAACAAGGAGAAATTGTATGTTTATGGCTAGTGGCTTTTTCCTAAACACTAGACAGTTGATGCTTTGGAATGGATGCACAGAGTCACCCTGGGATTTGATAGAGTAAAACACTGTGAGGCTCAGCCTGGAGATAGCTGCAGGGTTTGTGGCCGCTGCTCGTCTGTGGAAGGAGGTTTTCATGAGGGCTGCAGCAGGTGTGTGCATACGCTCACTCCCACAGCTACGCATATGTAATGAGGGTCAATTATGCACTGACTCCAGCCACCTGTATGGATATGAGTAGAACTCCTTCTATTCAGATGAACAGATGAAGTTCCTCTGTGGCGCTTCAATTAAATACGCTTTATCTCATTTCTGGTTTATCTCAGTCAATACAATAAAAATACATAATAGGAGATGAGGATGATGAAATAGAGTGGGGCCATTCTTATTGTTTTTATTTATTATTATTACCATTATTGCTAGTAAAATGGATCTGCAGGTATTGATTCTTTTTTTATTGATTAAACTATCGATTATTATCTTCGATTCAATTAAACAATTATTTGAATAGGTGGAAAAAAAATACTAAAATATAAAAAAGACATGTCTGAAACAACTTATCTTTTATTCCATAATCCGGGGGAACTGCAAAAAGTAAAAGGATACACTTATAAAATGTATATAGAAATAACAATAATACCAACATTATAAAAGTGTATATATATAAAAATAGCTATAAACAACAACAAACAAGTCAAATGACATCTACAAACAATATATGCACTGCAGTCTTTCAGTACATTTGGATCCAACTTACTAACAACTGAAGATGGAGCTAACGTACTTTGTGTTGATCCTGTCGTCAAGTGCGTCACAATAAACGTCCATGTGAAACACAACAGCGGGACTGATGTTTAGCAGCAGCAAAACTATGGAAAGGAAGGTTTGCTTCTGGAAAACTGTAATCCAATAATTTTTTAAATCAAAATGAGACAATTAATTGCGTAATAATTTCAGCTGCAGATAGGATGCTATTTACAGGAAACCAAATGAAAAGGAGCGTTACATTGAAGAAAAACAGGGCTTTGTCTTATCTTGTCATATATTTTAATGTGGAATATTACATTTTAGCATCAACTTAAGGTACCTAGAAGACATTCTCAGACATTTTTGACTGAAGACAGTGAACACTGAGGTATAATTGGCCTCATTATAAAGGACTCATTCAGATCTATTATTTTTGGGTGGATCATTGGCTGGTTCAGTTAGTGTCCCATTTTTACTAATGTGGATATTTTGCAGAATGGATATTATTCTCTGTTTTGGCCTCTCATTCACACATAAATAGCCTTTTCGATCACAAAAATTTTGATTTTTAAAACCACTTTCATTGCTGTTGTTGCTTTGTGTAATGAACCTGCACCAGAAGCATCAAAACTAGGTAATGAGGGTGAATAATTCTGTGTGACCTGCAGTAGTATGAGTTCAGCACAGACATACTTAGAAATGGACATACATGTTGTGGTGAAATCTTTACAGTATAAAGAATATACTTCAGAAACTCAAACCATTATAACCATTATTGTTGCAGCTCTCTGTATTTGTTGCCTCTAATATTATCTGAGGTTTTGAAGTTCAACACAAACTCTACGAGTGTTTGACTGGTATCTGTGTAAGCGTTTCTACGTTGTGTTGTGGATGCAGATATTTTGTATGTAAAGACTTATTTTTAGAAATAGAGGCTGAAATGACCTGTTCTGTATCAATGTAGACAGGACAATACAACAGAGCCTTTGGTAATTTTATCATTAACCTGTACTTTTCCTGGTTTTACAAAATGTCAGCTGTGAAAAAGCACTTTCTTAAGTACAGGCCAAATGTAGAAATGAAACTTATCTTTTCAGTTTTGATCCTGTATAATGAAAACTGTATAAGATATTTTACCTTCCAACGATGAGGACTAGAACGTTAATAAGTGAGACATTGCTCTGATTTGCACGACAACAAATCTTCAAAGGTTATTGACTTGTTTTCAGTCTGGTTCACTTCTATAGATATCTTGCAAAATGAGCATTTTCTGCTCATCCTCTCGTCCACATATTCCAGATCACTCATCTAGTAAATGGTGCAGAGTTTTAAAATGACAGTTTATATGTATCATTATATAAAGCAACACCATCATTCCTAGTTCATGCATGTTTTGTGTATTGAACATGTATCCAACTCGGCAAACAACAACATTTGAGTTCTTTGTGTTTGCTTATCACAGTTAATTACACCGTTTATCACCATGGCTGGACCATTTCATTGGCAAAAGCGTTTTAATTTTGCTGTTTTTGTTTTTCTACCAGGAAATAAAGCTCACTTTGAATTCTTAGAAAGTTTGTCCATTGTGGGGGTTTACTGTATCGCCCCCTACTGGCATAGCATAGTTTGACCACTTACAGACACTGCATTGTCATGTGAATGCAGACAAGAATCTGCCTTTAAAAGTGAGTGTTAGCGTGTCTGTTTTATTTATTTATCACAGCCTGTCTCATGTCTGATGAAGGGCCAATGCCCAAAACATCACTGTGGTGAATAAATATCTTCTTGGGAGCTCACCGGTTCTGCGGATTTTTTCTCATTTTTTAATTTAGTTATTAACTTTTATTTAACCAGGAAAAAATTACTCGTTGAGATTAAAAATCTCTTTTCCACAGTGTCCTGGCCAAAGCAGCAACAGCAGAAGGTAGAGAAAGTAGAAATTTTAGCCATACATCCACACTAAAAACATACATAAAACACATAGTAAAACCGAATTCTAAAAATATTCATAAAACACCAGGCATACATGAAACATCGCCAACAATTTAAAAGGTACTCGAAGTATACAACGATAAAATTTAAAAGCCTCTGAAAACAGAACCTGATTTAATCAGTTTAGAAAACATCTATATTCAAATTTATCTTTTTCCCATTCATTTAAAATGATTTTGTATCTAAAAAGACCAGTTTCTTCAGTTTTATCTCCATCTGTAGGTTGTTCCAGGCAGTAGAACCACAACATTTAAAAGCACTTCTGTCGTGCCTGACCTTTGGTAAGGTTTTGTATTGGTGTGCCCATTATCTGACTTTAATGTAATGTCATTTATAATAATAGTAATAATCATTTAATTAGTTCTGCCGGATTACACATCTAAACAAATTTTATTGGTATCAGCTGATTGGAACCAAGCTGTAAAATGTGAGTAAAATAACAAAACCCTGGTTCATAATATTATTTACCTGAATAGATTTGAATCCCAAAAACCCATTTGCAGTGAGTCTGTTGCATTCTCAGGATATTTTTATTTAATTTTTTTTTATTTTTATGGGCAGAATGGTACAACAGGGTTAGCTGTTTGCTTTGTGAAATGATGTACAATAGATCTCACCCAGGCTTCAGACGCGATAACGTCAGCACCTGTCAAAATAAGCAATAGCTATTCAGCGGAGTTGTGTGCCATATCTTTCACTGAATATAATCAAAGTGCCAACGAGACAGATAGGATTATAGTATTTCCTTAAGATTCGACTTCAGTCTGCAATAACATATGTTGAAGATGGTGGCAAAACTTGTTGTTATGCAGTCGTACAAGTCTTGCATGTTGTTAAAAAAAGTTTGGAAGTCTTCACAGAAAGCAACCTTAAGCCCATTCTTATGCTTGTATCACTTTACAGAGTCTTGTGGAAACACTGTATTGTATGTTTGCGAGTGTGTGTTGTGTTCAGCGTGACTTTGCTGTGACATCTCACCCCTGATTAGAGCTGGCAAGAGAATAAATGGGGCCAGAGGAGGCAGCGGCTTTTGATTACGGTGTTGCGTGACAGGGCACCACCCAGACGTGGACTGTTT
The DNA here is from genome assembly GCA_029814465.1 of Ostorhinchus cyanosoma. NCBI lineage: Eukaryota > Metazoa > Chordata > Actinopteri > Kurtiformes > Apogonidae > Ostorhinchus > Ostorhinchus cyanosoma. Next base: position 21,807,318 of record JAPTYQ010000018.1, on the reverse strand, counting down.
GTGTGTGTGTGTTTTGCGGAAAAACTATTTCTGTACCCCAAACACACACACACACGCACACACACACACACATACACACACACGCACACACACAAACATGGAAGCTTTCAGTTTTATAGTGCTGCGAGTCAGTGGCCCTCATCTGTCATGGCCTCTCACTGTCATTTCATGTGATGTTTCCATGTCCAGAGCTCACATACAGGAATTCACTGCCCTTGTAAAAGTTTAATGTCTTTCCTATGGGCTGAATACTGCAGGTTTATAGCCACACATATTATGAAACATTACTTTACTACAGAAATTTGCAAAAATGGATATAAAACCCTTGTAGAGACGCTGAATTCCAGCATTCTACAGTCTTCTTTACTCTTTCTAGGGTGAGTGGTGGTTCGAAAAAAGCTATTCATTGATCCTATATCATATCTACATACTTAAAGAAACTCGCTGCAGGATAGAAGGTAATTTAACAAAAGGAAAACTGCGTGTGGTGTCTATTGAAATACATTTTGCTGTAATGGAGGTTTTTCTAAACTGTGCCCAAAGTTGTTTTCCATCTACTGAGGGGAAAGGTCTGAAAGACGTACAGATTTGATCAAATCTGTCGGATATTTTAGTCTGTTTTTACTTTGACACACCATCTTCCTGCCCTCCCACCAGTGTCACAGAGCAGTTACGTTCTGACAAAAGGGAAAAGAAACTTTCCATATAGCTATTTAAAGAAACTGTAATCTGATAACAGCAATACCCATAGGCTCACACCTTTTCCCCTTTTGTTAGTGGGTGTTATCTCTGCCTAATAGGTTTCTCTCAGATACACCCATTCTTCTGTCTGTATTTATGTGTTCAATCCAGTCTATTTATTTCAGATAAAGGTCTATCAGTGTGTCTGTCTTGTAAAGTATTCCAGTCTATTGTGTGACTGTGCAGCTCAGCTCGTATCACCGCCGTGGGCTGCTCAAGTGGGCAGTGGTGTCGGACCAGTGGAAGTCGGCTCAATACACTGCATCATCACAGCTAAAAGCATTCAGACAAGCACAAAAGCATTCAGGTCGCGGTCAGTCAGAGTTTTCTGTCAGTTTTCTAGTTTGGCGACAAGTTCTTTGATTTCATCCTGAACCACCTGGAAAGCCTGGGAACTGTAGGACTTGTCTAGGGTCTACGTTTGTTTACTCTGATAGTGAAGTAAAGTCATCAGGTCATGTCATTTAATTCTGTAATTCATCACACTTGATAACATTTTTCTTTTATGGAACTTCCGTACAAATAAAAAGTATTTCCTCAGATGAGGCAATGTTTGACTCAAAAGCAGAAGACAATATATATAATAGAGAGATTGTCAACTGTACTTCTGAATCCCTGCTGATGGACATACCTATACCACTGCATAGTTTGTTTGTTTTTTTTTTTAATTTATGTTTTTCTTAGCCAGCAGGACAATGTTTTCTTCTAGGGAGTCTTGGTAAAAATCACAGAAACAAACAGTTTCAAATAACAAAAGCAGCTTCTCATATATATAGTATACTAAATACGTCAAAGCTAACATAAGAACGAGACAGTAAACAGGATACTGCATAGCAATGATGGCCAAAAGTCGTGATCTGGGGCACATTGATATAATCCATAGAGCAAAATATGAAACAACAGACTATGCTGACACTATATATATCATCATGCTGCACAGCCTTAATCTCTAGTGCACATGAAAACAGGTTGAAATGCTCTTACTCATGCTGGATTCTGAAGCATGACCTCTACTGTTAACGTATAAATCATATTATTGTTACAGTGCTGTGCCTGCATGTTTGATATGTTTGTGTAATAATCTGTTTTAGAGAAGGGCAGCCGACAGAGCAAAGCACAAACGAAGGTCCTTGCATTCATATATTAACTGTCAACTGTCATGAGCGATTCTAGGTCTTTGGTTTCACTCTGCTCCTGTAATTCTAGAACCGACAGGACTCTGTAAATATATTCTCAGCCCGTACTCGGCCTTTAATAAGTCATTATTTGCTGCTGGATGATTACAAAGGCAAGCATCTTTCTTGCCTCACGGCAGAGGCTGTTTTTTTAACCCGAGATTAACAGTGAAGCTGTTATCTTTGGAAGAGCAGGATGGGTAATTAGTGTGGTCCGAGCTCCACTTGCCCCTAGAGCAAACCCTTACTGTCCATGAGCTGTGAAATTTCATGAAGCGAACTGGACTCCAGCCAAACTAACAAAGAAGTTTAATGTCTTTCATATTTGGTTCTTTTAGCTTCTACAACTGTACAATAGGCCTAAATAAGTCGCTGATGTAGCTTAATTGTCGGGGAGTGTATTTACAAGAGCCCTTTATTTCAGCTTTTGACTCATCGCAGCAGGCAATGCAAACAAAACAACAGTTTTCTGCAGCCTTCCACTTTGATGTTTCATTCTTTATCAGCACCAATTGATGCCGGCTGGACTTTTTTCCCCCTCTGTATCTCTCTTTTGACTTTATTTCAGAATACCAGGGAGGCCTTCAGCAAAGTAATCTGCCCAAAATCCCTTTAGGAATCCTATGTGGCTTTGTTTTAACAAGCTCACAGTATGACACACACTTGTGACCTTATCGTGGCACTCTTTTAGGAGTTCACTGGAGTAAATGTAAGTCAGCATTAAAGCCTCTTTGGCTAAGCTACAGACGAGAAATAATACCGGCTCCAAAGAAGAACTCATATTGTACTTCTTTCATCTGTTTTTTGCTCCTTTGTATTTGTTTTCCTGCTTTTCCTTTTTTATGTTTTTTTATTCCTCAGCCTCTGTTGAATTAGTCTTTTACTAGAGAATAGTATGCACCGCTAAAGATCAGCTATTTTGGAGACATTCCAGCTGTTGGGTTGTATATCTGTGGACTCAGACTGTGGAAAAACATGGACTCTGTGACGTCAACTATATGTTTAGGAAAGGGACATTTTTGGTCATGGATGTTTGGGTTATCGCTTGTTGCCATTTTTTAAGGCACTGGAATTAGTATATCCAATTTTGGGCAAACCCTGTTGTCTGGGTGGCTTTGTAGAAGGTCGAATGAGCAGCAATGTATCAAGCAAACATTCCCCTAAACCAGGGGTCAGTAACCCTGGTCCTTAAGAGCCACTATCCTGCATGTTTTAGATGTATCCCTCTTCCAACTCAGGATAGTGGCTCTTGAGGACCAGGGTTGCTGACCCCTGCCCTAAATAAACCCTATTTTCAGGTGTGAAGGTTTGCAAATTTCATTTTCCAAAGCATTGAAACATTGAATGCATGAGCCTGTTTTAGTTTTAACTTCTTTAATCTGGTTGATCTGATTATAAGCGGACGTCTCCACGTGGATCCTTTCACATCTGGTATTAAAATGCATCTCCACATTTGTCTCGTGTCTTACACAAAAATAAACAAATTCCTCTCTTAGCCTGGAACACCACAAGCTTTCCTTTCCTACAGGCATTTAAGGTGCCACACCAGCTGTCAAGTTTAACAGTTTTTCTCTTAAAATGTAAATTCACAAGTAAAATAAATCGGCAAGAGAGTAAATAATACAATACATGTTTTTCTGTCTTGGTGTTTTTAATAGTAAATGATGAGTGTGAGAAAAGAACAAAAAAATGCAGAAATTCACTGTACCATTCATAGGTAGCATTTAAGGTGGAATATTTTTTTTCCCGTTAATTAATTCATGGGTCAACATTGTGTCTAAACTCGTACTCTTAACTGTCATATAAGTTGTTAAAAATGAGCCAAACTTGCCCACATGTAGTACATCTTTTTATTTGTTAAATCTAGCTCTGTATTAGCTGGAATATCTTAAGACCAAGGCAGACAAAAAAAGGTTACTGTTGTAATAAAACCTACACTTGATAAATACTTTTTTTCTTCATAAAAAATGAAAAAAAGGTTCCCAGAAGCACCACTAGTTTGCTTTTTTTGTCATTTTGACAGCACAGCACCATTAGTAAATTTAAAAACTGCAGATAATTTGTCTTGGTATGGAAACGGTTATTTCCTTGGATGTTTCTCCCAGTCACTTTTAATTCATTTTGAGCATTCAAGCAAATAACTTACAGGCGTTTCATTAAAACCATGCTGTTCTCGTGATGCGGTGTGTCGAGCTGTATTAATAAACCTATTCAGCAATTGACACTTTTAGATCTTGCTAATGCTAATCGCTAAGTGTCTATCTTCTGCATTCTTTCACAAACGTGTCCACTGAAAATGTAAACCGAATCACCCCCTCCCATGAGCTTTATTGGTATATAAACTGTGGTAGCAGGTTTGAAATAAACATGTGAATGAATGAATGAATGAATGAATGAATGAATGAATGAATGAAATTGAGACACTTGTGCTTATTGTTCAGCCCACTGTGTTCCAAATATTTGAACTGCATTTACAGAAAACGGTGCATGTCATCGCAGAAGGACAGGAGGAGGAGGAGATATAGATGTGGAGTTATAGAAAGAATAACAGTCAAGAAAAAATGTGAGACTGAGTGGTACAAGAGAGAGCTAGATAAAGAGTCACCATCAAACCTGTCGGGAGGCAACGTCAGTAGGAGGTTTTACACACAAACATACACACAGTCACATACAGAGGAAATGCTGACAGAAAGACAATGCATCCAAACACAAATCGCATATGAATAACATGAATGTTCACATACTGAGACAGCATGGGCGCAAAGTAACATATGTGTGCATACATAAGCAATCGCACACACACACACACACACACACACATACAGATTTATATTATGCAAACCAAATCCAACCCATACACATATTGCCAGTGGGGAAAGAAGCAAACAGAATTATGTACAGCATATAGTAGCAGTAATAATGGGACAAAACAAGGAGTCAGACACGCTTAAAATGATTCCTATTCACACATTCATATTCAACCACCCATACATCCACACTTACACTCAGTGGTGTTTTTACATTCTGTCCATGATAAACTAAAGTAAACCAAGGATTCCACCTATTTCTGCTACAGTATACAGCTACTAGAGGCAAATATCCAAGGGACAGAACACACGAAACACATTATTCACTGTACACCCTGCAGGAAAGCAGACTACACACACATATATATACACACAAAGAGCAGGGTGATGGCTGCCTTGACAACCATACAGCCTTCCAGTCTGCAGGCATCACTGTGCTCATTTCCATCCTTGTCTCGGTTGTCAATATTTGCCACGCCGTCTTACCGAAAAGTCTAGACGCTCATTAGGAGGCGAGCCAGAGGATGGCTTCGATATTCTGTGGCACTATCCAGATGTCAACCAGGTGTTTGACCTTTTTCTGCTAAATCATTTAGGTTGGAAAAATGCATTTTTAAAATCAAAATAACATTAAGTGGAATATACCTCGACAGCAACGTGCAGTTTGGTTCAGTGGTATTTTAATATGTTTTTAGAGGTTTGTAAAAAGGTTGGGGACACTTTAAACAGTAATTATTTGAAGGAGCAGTAATGGATACTAGTGGTGTTGGTGGGTAGTTTACGCAGTCTCACACGTTGACGGTGACCAGAAAACGTAGTGTTAGCTATCACAGTTCCTAAAAAAATCTCAAAAGAATTTTTATTGTTGTGACACATTTTATTGTTGCCACACCATCTGGAAACTGGAATGTATCCATGCTTTAAGGTTTGACGTGTACTGTTCATGCCTGTGTTAACATTACTTATTTTAGACAGAGTTCAGTCTCTTTTTTCCTGCATCTATAACAGTCTGTACATTGATTTTTATGCAAAGGACTCTGGTGAAATTTCCTGGGAAAATCTAGAGCACAGTAGCAGCACCTTGATGCATCTCTGCCTAAAAATGTCTTGCGATTCTTGTTTTTAATTTTATTATGTATATGTCCTATATTCCCTTTTTATTTCCATTATGTACATTTTTCTTGCATATGTACTAGTATAGAGTTGGCTTTTTATATATATTTTAGTATTTTTCAGTAGTTTTGTATGTTAATATTTTTCAGTATAATTTTGAGTGATATTTTTATACAGTCTTTGTACAGTGATATTTTTATGGGAATGGTTACTGCCACAGTACTGTGGCACGAAATATCAATTTGTCTCTTATCGCAGAGCGAATCAGCTGTTAGCATTTGCACTAGAGCCAATTATGGATATTAGCCTCTTGTTGCCACAGTACTGTGGTGATATATGGCATATACTTCAGTGCATTTATTTGTGCCTTTTACTACCACAGTACTGTGGCAATTGATGGAAGAAATGATAAATTAGTGTTTGTATAGAATAGGAATTATTACTCTAAATGTTCTATAAAAGCTACTCCGATCAGGAATTGAATCTGAGTCTTCTGCAGTGCAGTCCGATACGTACCTGAGTGAGGTGAACGTTCACTGTAGCTCAGTCTGACCTATCCACCATCTGATTGCCTTGGTACTTTTCAGGACATAAGTTACCACTCTAGAGATGATATAACGAGGGCTTCTGATTGGCTCTGTGGTAATAGATAAACCGATATTTTGTGCCACAATACTGTGTCAATAGCCACTTAGTATTTTTATAGTATCTTTGCACTTTAGGTGTCTTCTGCTAAAAAGAAACAGAGCTGCTAAACTGATTTTCATTATCCCTGTAACAGTGACAATTGAGTCTAAATAAAATTTTAAGTAAAGAAAATTTTGTGGAAATGGCAATTTTTTTTCAGACATTTCCACTCCTCCCTCATTTGCACAACAAGCGCTGCGCATCAAGGCCAAGAAACACAAATACATCCTAAAATCCAAAGTGTCTTGGTGTTGTCTTCCTTCTGACTGCATCAAAGCTCCTATCAATGACAGCTTTAATTACAAAGCACTGTAATGTGGAAGTCATAAGTCTCTGGTAACACTGAGTCCCAAAAGACTGCAAGCTAATCTGTTAACCAGCAACTTGATGTCACACTAAATTAGACACAGCGATATAAAGCAGATGAGGGCGACTTAACCTCACAACCTGCTACTTCATAGAATAAAGCCAGAAAAGGACTTTAGCCATCCACTGCTACTAATACCCAATCAGCCTATGTGAATGGCCACAAAATAGATGCTAATAACTGGCTATCACAGAACCCAGGAGGCTGATGGCAAAGCTCGACACACTGCGGCGCACTAACAATACAGTCATTTAAACTCTGGTCAGAGAGGTCGCTGCTTATCAGAGAATGCAGAGAGGCAGCACAGCCACATACACACAGTAACACAAAGACTGTCTCACTTTGCCCCTCCTCACATACACGTACAGTCCAATTATAGCGAGGGGACGAGGCCTGGGCCTGGCGCTCCCTGTGACCTTGTTCCAGGACAGATTGATGAGGCACTGTATCGCCCCAGCAGATCAAATAACTCTTTCTGGCCCTCATTACCAGGACTAGTGGAGATCTGCAAGTACTCAGCTTAGCTACTGGAACATACTAAAACACTGTACTGGTACCAAAGCAGCTGCTGTTTTTTTTTTTTTTAACCATTCTTAACATGAGAAAGTGCAGAGGCTGTTGAACTATTTGATCAGATATTTCAAATGTCACCATTTGCAGAAAAGGTTTCAGAAAATAATTGGATAAGTAGTTATCAGATGACACTGTTTGTTGGTGTGCCCTTCCTCCTTTAACTGGAAATTTGACAGCTGAAATAGAGGCATGATATCGATTGTTCATTTCCTGACAGAAACCATAGAATTGGAGTTTGATGTGCCTAGTTTACCTGGCAAATTGGTTTGTAAGGTTTCTAAAAGGGAAGCGATGTTCATCTCTTATCTCTGCTTTTACTTGGAACTTTTAAAGCATAACCCCACACCATAACATGACATGTCACAGTGTTTGTTTTTGTCTTTTTTCATCTGATTCCACAGTTCCTCCTCAGTTTGTGAAGCGTCCAGCCAACATTTATGCCCATGAGTCCATGGACATCATCTTTGAGTGTGAGGTCACTGGGATCCCAGCGCCCACTGTGAAATGGGTCAAGAACGGAGATGCTGTCATCCCCAGTGACTACTTTAAAATAATTGTAAGTTATTTTTCCTTCTTTTGAATCATTTCTCTATATGAGTAGGTATTAGAGTAGCTATTAATACAAAACTCATTGTTTTATGTCATTTTCTTGCTGTTTTTTAGAAGGAGCACAACCTGCAGGTCCTGGGTCTGGTCAAGTCAGATGAAGGTTTCTACCAGTGTTTGGCTGAAAATGATGCAGGAAACATTCAGTCTAGTGCTCAGCTCATCATCCTGGATCACGGTACGCCACTCACTAGCATCTCCCACTAGTGTGAAAATCTGAGAGTGAATCAATTCCTATTTAACAAGATGGCATAAACTCCAAATTGATGAGTCGTATGATTGATGAAAAAATCCATGAAAAAAAAATGAACCATGTCTGATCATTTCGATTCAGAGAAACAACCTGCATAGTTTCCTTGTATTTGTGATGAAAGGTTTACGTCATAGCAGGTATTAACATTATGAACACACTCTTCCTCCAGATTGTTTTTTTAGTGTTCATTAGTTGCTTCTCTTGTGGATCAGAGTTATGTAAGGTGGAGTCCTGGACAACAAACAAAACAATCCTTGATTTGTCTTGATTTGATCCCTGATTTAATAACAGGGTTTCTGCACTTCTTAATGGTCTACGGGTCTGTTACAGTTTGACCCATTTACCGAATGACTGTAGTGTAAGACCAATTTAGGAACTTTAACAACATCTGTGAAAGATCTTAGAGTGAAATCAATTCAAGTGGAGTATCCTGTACAGAATAATTCATTATATTTGAAGTGCTGGTTTTCAAGTGAGAGCAAATGAATCTCTTGACATTTATCTGTAAATGTATTAAGCTAATTAAAATGAATGAAAGCAGTTAGTTTTAGATGTTTGTATTCAAAAATATCACATTCAGACTTAATAATAATCATAATAATAGTAATGAATAATGATAATTTTTATTTGGTGGTGCCTTTCAAGTAGGGCTGAACAATTTTGGAAAATAATGTAATTGTGATTTTTTTTCCCTCAATATTACTATTGCAATTTATTATGGGACTATTTTTTCAAGGTCCTCTTCTTGTGTATTTTTCAACAAACACAAGCAATAAATCAATCTGTACTATAATAAACAATATCAGATTTATAAATGAATTGGTCTTTCTTATAGGCTAGGCTTATGTTAAGATGAAGGCAAATGAAGCATGTATTAATATGATAGACGGCTTATTTATCTACTCCAATTACAGTTGTAAATTTACCAAATATGTTGACTTGCAATCTCTGTAAGCATTCACTACATCAACTTAACAAAATTGTGCCAAACAAGTGTGGTGTAAACAGAAGTATGTAAGTCAGTAATAAATCACACAAACTAAAATGCAGATTACAACAATAATACAAACAAATCTGTGGCTTTACCACTTCAACATGTCCAACTTTTCATATTTCATGAAATATGATATGTAAATATCTGGACTGCACCTTTTAAACACTGTCTAAACTTAACTAGACAGTTTATAAATTAATAAATATACAAAAATAAAGCTTACTGATCTCCAGTCAGTAACATCACACATACTAAAGTGCAGGAAAAGTGCAATACTCTGTTTTTTTATATAGCTCAGGTATGGCAAACTGGCTCAAATGTATGTATGAGGTCATTCTGTACAGCTTATCAAAGCCATAAACCCAGGCTTAGTCACTAATGGGCATCAGATCTTTCGCCATGAACTCCGTTATTTCCGTGTGCCATTTCAAATTATGTTCATGAGGAGTAATACTTTCAAACAGTTCAGGCAGTAAATCCCTGTCGGCTGGTGCTTTGCTTACTTGAAGCTGAAGCACTGGTCACTGTTGTTTTAGCCATACAACTATCGTACATGGCTTTGTGGTGTTTTATTAAGTGTTGATAAAGGTTTGTAGTATTCCGCCATGAGGCAGTAGCAAGGCAAGTTCTGCACAAAACCTGACGTTGTGCAGCATCTTCTTTTTTCTGGCCAAAATAAATCCACACAACTGATATGCCGCGCCTCTTTGGTGCTAAACTTTCTGTCAAACCTGATGCAACAGGTTAAAGCGCAGCCCTGCCTGTTCCGCTCGCTCGCAAGTCACGTGACCAGTCAAATCGCAGCCTTTACGGTTTAGAAAATCGCGTTTTATCATATCGTGATATTATCGCAAATGCAATTAATCATTCAGCCCTACTTTCAAGTCACCCAAGGTCACCTTACAGAGAATAAAAGCATAAAATAACAACATCAAACATTATTACAACAAAACCTCAACCTAAAGGCAGGTGTAGTACACAGTGACCAGTAACTGGTCAAACTGTATGCCAGTTTGAACAGATGAGTTTTGAGTTTGGATTTGAATGTTGTGATGACTGTCGTATGTGTGTTAAGCTATGTATCCAACCATAAGCAAAGGTCTTAAGAGTCTAAAATACAATCATCCACTTTTTAGGCTTTAAATTGTCTGAAATAGGCTTTTCTTGAAAATTAACTGGAGTCAACATTCAGTTTACTTTGAAGTGTGTTTTCAGGTAAGGCTTGTCTCGATCACTCAGTATAAAAAACACAAAATGAGATCAACGTGGAACCAGTAAACACCACATCACAGTCAGGATTTAGCAGAATGTACCATGATGTGATATGTGAGTTAATGGGGGTCTTCTTTATGTTTAAATGTTCATTTTTTCCAGCAAGTGTAAGTTAGAAATCTGGCTCAAGAACAGAGTGTTTAGTGCTTGTTTGAAACACACTGAGATTAGCAAATTTGAAGCCTGCTGTGGCTTTTCCAAGATGACACTCAAGTTAGGAACTTGGGATGTAAAGACACTAACATTAAAAAACCTAAATCATCTATGGAAAAAAAATACTGGTAAACTTTTGCCAACACCTGATGTTATTCTTAGTTCACATCAGGAGCAGAACGAGAGTCAGACAGTTTCAAATTAAACTCATTAAAACATGCAGAAACCCTGAAGACGGAATTAGATGCTCACTTTGTATCTTTAAAAAAAATGACAGAAATATGTGGATTGAAAGTATCTCTCATGCCCTTGGAAGAGGAGCCAAGTCTCCTCCTGCCGGTACAGATCACCTTATATCTTATTTATTTGTACACATCCTGATGGACTCCAGAGGCGATGCTCATCTGTGAAGGTGTGAGCAGTTGACTGGAGATGTGTAGTGAACAGTGAAATGAAACCACTGGGATCTTGTTAAACCAGAGGTGACTTATAGGGAACACAAGTGTATCTGGGGCAAACAGTGTTTGGTTTGCACACAGTCCATTCCACAGCTGCCGTCACAAAAATGTTCCAGAACCTTTACGAAAAGCAGCTCAACACAGTGTTGTCTTTGATGCTATATCCTTAGATATGCAAAGCTTGTATTCTGTCGAATAATTTTGTGGACATTGTGATTGTTTTGTCATCTTTCTGTCCATCCATCCGTCTGTCTGTCCGTCCATTCAACAATACAATCGCATTATCTGAAGAATGTCTTCAGATATCTGCACCAAATTTATACTGTGGATGCATCTTGGCATGGAGCAGAAGCCTATTGAAAATAAGTGACCATGACCTACTTTTTCAAGGTCCAATGGCCTTGTGCAGTTACATTATCTATACTATAGTACCTTCAAATATACATATGCATGTAATAAGTTTTATACAAAGACTGTCTAATCTAAATTATTGGGCAGTAACTTTCAACAGAATCTTACACTATATTTGGCCGAGGGGTATTAAAAGTGTTACCTAAACATGAACCTACACAGAGGGCACCCACATAGCTGTGACATATCCTTTCTTAGTATACCCTAATTCCCAGGATGAAACTTCAGAACACAGAGTACAACAAAGACAGACCGACCTTTAAAGTACCACAAACTAAGTGCCTGAGAATAGAGGCAAGTGTGAAAAATAATAACACGAGTTTGTTTTCTTTCATTACCTCACATCATTGCAGAAACGGTACTGCAACATTTGGAATAATTTGCTCAGCCATAATCATAGTAAAAACGCTCTCTGCAAAAACAAGAAAACATGCCCTTCAGTGAGATAAGAAGGACCCAATTTCACAAAAAAGCAATATTAATCCAACGAAACAATGTGTAGCAGCAATGGGAGTGAAGGGAAAACTATGCAGTATGAAAGAAATCAAAGTGTGTGTTGTTAGAATTATTTCCACTACATTATAGTGGCACTAGGGTTATTATATGACTGAAAGTTTCATTAGTTTTCCAGTCCTATTTTTTTGTTATATTTAGTTTGGTTTTACCTTAAGTTCCACATATAACACATAGGTTTATTTTGAAGAATTGACTCATTCTAGTTGCTTTTATTCATTTTTTTTTTTTACTTTGTTATAGTACAACTTTTGTGCTACTGCATAACTGTGGAAGCTGAAAATGTCAACTAACATCGAATATGATTCATGATAATTGTAATCCCAGACCTTATTTCAAACATAAGTAGGAATAAAAGATGAAAGTGAACGAAAGATAAAAAGAAATGCCCAATTTAAGCAGAACACTCCTATGTATTGAAGGATGTAAATTCACCAAAAAACCAAAACAAAAAACCAAAACACAACCACTGGTCTTGTACAGCAGGGTCTACAACACATATTCCTCTGAGAGTTTATTCAACTAAAGCAAAGTAACCAACTGTTACTAGTGCTTTGTACTGTTAGCATGTTAGCATCATTTCTTTTGTGTGACGATTTACAAAATGTTTATATTCAAGAATCGCTATTGAATTCAACTCATCACACTTGATTGAAAACTATTTGCTCCTTTTGATGCTCCTCCATGTCTACAAACCGTGCACACACTGTCCTTTCCACAGAATTAGAATCACAGCAGCAACAGCAGATGCAATCTCTGTCTTATGTTTATCATCACTGAATAATAAGGGCCACTGCAGTCATCACCTCCTCTACAATCCTGCCATTAGTGAAAGGCTTTTTGGACTTGATTATGATGTAAACAAAGCTTCTGTTGCTGCTTTGGTTGTTCTTGTATGTTCAGTAAATAGCGACTGCTTCATCGACTGCTGTGAGCTGGAAAGTCCCTGGAACAGTTGCTATGGACTTCACTGCTCAACATGACCTCTTTTACTGACATGCTCACGCTGTAAATTAAGTCCATGAGAGCAGCACATTTTTGGCCTTTTATTGGTCTGGCTATTCTCTGTGGTCATCATTAAATCTGGTGTCAGTTCTTTCACCTGACCCAATCCGAATCGCACCCACATTTTAGTTCTGTAACTTCTAAAAAATCTAAATTCAGATGTGCTTAACCGGAAAGACCTGAAACCTGAAAGAATTTTGTAGCGTCCAAAGTGAAGTCAAGCTGCAATCTTCACTGAAGCCCAGAAATTCATTGGTGATTCCATGTTTCTGTCAAAGCTCAGGGTAACTGTAGAATACCTTATGTTGATCAACTAGTACGGCACTCCTGCAGTTCCTTCTCCTGTTGTACTTTTTTTATCCATTGTTTTATTGCCTGGTGTACAGCATCCTTGAGTTTCATGACAGGTTTTTTTTTTAATTATTATTATTATTATTATTATTATTATTATTATTATTATTATTAATGTTGTACTCCCCTCAAACCTTGATTTTTTTTTTCACCAGCCAGTTTGGCTGATGAAAATGATGAACATGGTGAATCATTTATATTTGTATTTCATTTATATTTCTGAAATTGAAACCAAGGGGCTTCAACCCAAACATGATAGTTATTAGTGATGTTTCCTACAGCGAGAAACTGTCAGAACCACAAGAGCAAGAAATAGAATCTGAAACATGTATCAACAATTGTGAGCCAAACTGATGAAAACGAGGTTTATTCATTGGATTTGATGTTCGTATCCAGAAGGAAATTCGACATGTGCATGAAACACAACAGCGGAACCGATGTTTAGGTGCAGTGAAATTAAGCAAATGAAGCTTCAATTCTGGAAAATTGTAATAAAATCATTTTTTTAATTGATTCAAGTCATTTAATCCATTAATAGTTTCAGCTCTAACTGACAATTTGCAGGAAAATTAGGTTGATTTGGCCATATTCTGTTTCATTTTAGTTTGTGTGGGATTTATTCATTTATTGTTTTTCTGGCTCTAGTTAACAAAATACTTTTTCACAGCTACTTTCAGTGTTAGTGTAACGTTAACTGTGATAATCCTGGTTTGCAATGAATCGATTAGTTAAAAATATTGGCCAGTTTTAATCAAGTGTGAACTCCTCATACACAGAAGCAGGTGGTTAATGACCAAGACCCCCCCCCCCCCAGCTTCTGAACATGTGTGTTTGTTTCAGCTGAAGGAGGACTGGACAGCGGCCAGGGTTCGTCAGTTTTCTCCTCAGACTCCCCCCACCTGGGTCAGCTGACCATGTCATACAGCTGCCCCCCCTCCTCCCAGCCCCAGACCCACTACCCCGCCACCCCCTCCGTGACCCCACAGCCACACCCCGGCTACGCTCAGCCGCCGCAGCCAATGGTGAGTGTACAAGGCACCGACACGATACATTATGCATGTGTGCGTTAAAAGTGTCACCTGTGTGGGGGCCGGGTCCCCGTTTATCACAAGTTTGAGAAGGGCTGAACTCACAGATGTGCTTAGAATGACTTTGTAGTGAGCGAGCACTGCCCCGCGTTTCAGAGTGGGAGTGAGTGGAATGAAATGTGCAGTGTTTGTGAGTGGGTCGGCAGGTTCTAACTGCAGATATGAGTTGAACTAAATACACAAGCATGCTGGGGATGGTTTCTATGTGAAGATTATCACCTCTGACCCGAAGAAGAGGAGGACCAGAAGGTATTTGACTTTTTTTTTTTTTTGTTTGTTTGTTTGGCCACAGAGGCTATAGAGACGAAGCAACACAATGACAGGATCTCAGGTAGTTACCGAGCAGATAAAAAGTCTAAGTGAGTGACAGTTTCATTCCACAGTGTCAGGAAAGACGATCAGGTTCCGCTGAATTTAATTTTACAAATCTGTCAGAGCGTCTTTACAACACACATCATACATCACGCTTTCCTTCATTTCTGACATTCAGGTGTTTCATTTCCTTACCTGTTTGTTTTCTTTTATATTTGATTAGACGTGTTAAGGTTTTTGAAAGTTTGGTTTTTAGCGGAATCGACATCAATATTCATGCATTTCATTTGCGTTCATGCTATTGACTCGCATACAGTACTGTGAAAAGTTGTGTTGTTGTTTTTGCAGCGTTGTAATAGGCGTGCGTCTTTATTTCTACCAAGAAATATGCAGGAAATATGTGCACAGTATTGAAACGCACACACAACATCAGAACTAAACAGCTTCTGCAGGTAAAGTCAGTATTTAATGTGGCCTTCATTGGGATTCAGTAAAAAAAAACAAACTGAATTTTGTAGAAGCTGTATTGGATCATCTGGATAGAGAGAAGGATAAAAGTCCATGAAAGCCTCAGGGACTTTGTGAAGGTGTGTAATATAAGACAAGATTATTTAAGAGAACATCCAGACGGTCGACCCAAGAGAGATGAAGATTTACTGAATCCAAATGGAGGTCACGCTGAACACTGGCTGGACCTGCAGAGGGGCTTCACTTAGGGTTTTTCTTCTGTGTGTATGAAGCTGCACACATGTTACAACCCTGCAAAAGCTACAAAGCTAATATATGAACTCTGAAGTCTGAACCTGCTCGGCTGCTGGAGGTCGACTCTTCATAATTACACACTGACGAGGAGACTCTGAGCTTGGACTTTTCCATCCGGTGACCTTTTACTGCAGATGTTCTTATCCGACTCACTGGGCCAGCACTGACTGGATAATCATTGAGTTTACAGACTAATTGAATAACTAAATGATGGTTTTCACATATTTATAGCTTTTTCCTTGTA
>JAPTYQ010000018.1:21759001-21769393 GCA_029814465.1 Ostorhinchus cyanosoma | reverse complement strand
CCACCTCCCCTCTCAGCAGACCTCCCACCCCCACTCACACTCACACACACACACACACACACACACACACACACACACACACACACACACACACACACACACACAGTCTCATGTTAGTGATAGTGATTAGTGAATGTGTTCCTCCTCTGCAGGCTGTAGGTTCATCAGAGGGATTGTAGCCTAAATTGATTGTGAGGGGCTGAAATCAGCTTCTACCAAATTGCTGTTTGTACAGACGCTGATGGCAAAGTAAGTGTTTGTGTTGCGACTCTGTCCCTTGAGGATGATGCTGACTGTGTGTGCAGCACAGCAGGGAGTGTACGTATGTGTGTGTTTACAAGCTGAGGCTCTCACAGCATGGGCTGAACTTTTCTAAGGGCTGTATTTACTCAACCATGGTGAAAGGCTTTGCCTCATTTATATATTCACTGTAGCCTAAGTGCTAACTACAAAATGTTATGGGTGCCTATTTTGTTCTCTTGTTTGAAAGAAGAAAAAAAAAGTTAAGGTTAAAATAGATTTTGGTGTCTGCGTCAGGTTTGTGATTTGAAGGTTAGTCTTGTTATCGACATCAGTTTCAAGCTTTGGCTTCATACACCTCATAATATGCCTTTATTACACCTGAGCCCAGACAATAGGCACAGATTTAGGCGTTATGTCTCTGGCTTCATCTCTGGTATTCATCCAATATTTCAGGAAGGCCTTGAGGGAATTTTTTAATTCACTCAAAGTCAGTGATAATATGTCAACATGATTATTGTTTATTACTTCAAAACAATTATTGCTTTGTTTCATTACCCTCACTGTGACAATAATCTTCTGTAAAATCATGATCATTATTCAACATTGCTAGACTCCAGGGAAAACATCATATGATAATCTTTTAAGGTACAATTACAGTCCACATTCTAAATCATTGTGAAGTTGGAACCGAACAATAACAACCTTTCCCAAGGTGTCTGGAGCGCTTAGGCTGTGATGTGATGGGTTCATTTAGGAATGCTAGCAATATTTTGACAATAGCTGGAAGAAACAATTATACTGTCCCTTAGTCCATTTAAAATATTAATGGAGTAAGAAAGTCTGGACATGACTTCTATTTATTTAGTGACACCATTTTTACAAATTTCCCTGAAATGCAAATCAGATGACAAATTTAGATAACCCACACCATGACACTGTTAAATTGCCCAGTGTTTTGCCAGACTCAATGATGACTCATTGGAAATTATTCATTGGATTTATAAAAGATCTTTGAAAGAGAAGGAAAAAGATTCAAATAACCTTTGTGCCTGTGTCAGTTCTTTGTTCTTTGAAGGCCACTAATTGTCAACACCAGTTTCAAGTTCTACCTCACACTGTTTTGGATGTGGATGGTCTTCTGGGTGCATTAATTGGAAGTTAACGTGTGGCACAAAAACACCAGTCCTTCCACACCCCTCCCCTCTGACCCCTGCAAGCAGCACCACCACCAACGCTGCACTTTTTATTTTTCCTGTTAACATCTACCCCCTCACTCCACTGCACCGCCCAGTTTCCATAAGCTAAAAGTAGAAGAGGGAGTAGCAACACAGTAGGCCCCCCACTGACTGCTAACGTAGTGTAGTCGTTACCTCTCAGTGGGTCTAATCCACTGAGGGCACTTTATTGGTTGGAGCCTCATAGGCTTGGTTGTTTGTTAGCATCGCTCCCAAATGGGGATGCAGCTGCCTCCACTCCTGCAAACATCATAGTTGACCTTTTTGGCCCTTTTTCCAGGTTGTTCAGCTCCAGTTGCTCTATATGTGAAAGGCATGTATACACACAGTTACACACAGCTTTGTCTGAAATCAATTACTTCATTCGAGGATTTCTCTTTTCCCCTGTAAATGTTGAATTGTTTTTGTATGCCTCCAAGGAAATAAGATACAAAGGCAGGCAGCAAAGGAAGAACATGTTTCCGGTCCTGGGCATCGGTGCCAAAAGGCTCTGGAGATGTACAGCATCACTGGCTGTTTTGATCTGCCTGAAAGAACACCCCAAGAGGCCTTGATTTCATCTCACAGCCACATATGGAGCATGTGAAGACTACATTGAAAGGAAGAAAAGTGGAGGGGAGTGGGTTTTTACATTGTGTACCATAGTGATACCTCTTGATTTGCATATGGGGTCCTGGCAAGCAGCTGCTGGCCTCCTGAATGTGCATGTTTCTGCAAGTATGTGTGTTGAAACAAGGCATTCACGAGAACAAAGCAATCACACCCAAATTAACTCGCAAGTGGCTCAGGGATCAAGGAGGTACATGTGTTTGATGGTGAAGGGATGCTGTATGTACACACAGTGAATGATTAATCATTGATGAACCAGGCCCCTTTCAATTTACTGTCGTCTTAGTCAAACAAAGGTGTCAATTTTCCCCAAAATATTGAAGTGTCTGGATTCTCTGGGTTTTTTGGGTTTTTTTTTCCAGAATTTATAGCATTGTTATACACATCCACAAAAAGTATATGCCTATTTTAAGAACTAAGGGTTGAACAAAGAGTGTCTTGCTGAAGGGCCATCAGTGGATGAAGACATAGAAACACCATCCAAAATGTATTCATGCAAATACTATCTCATTGTTTATGTAGACCGACAGAGAAAATGCCAATTCAGAGGTTTAATTTAAAAAGCAAGATAAATGTAAAATTTAACAATGGCTGCTGGGTTTCACTGGGACATTGTTCCTAATTGATAAACAAGACAAGAACAGATAATTCTTGAAAATAAACACTCTTCTCTTATTAAAGCACTCCCCTCACCACCACATGGCACCCAGGAGTCCTGTGGATCTGTCAGATGGGTCCTTTTGCCTCCCACTTTGGCACCGTTATGAAAGTGTGATGACATAAATAGCAGTGAAAACTGCCTTACATGTCAACTACCACCTACGACACAGTGTTTGATGGGAAACTACAGCATCACTAGGGAGATATAAAATAATACCCAACTCAGCTGCAGTTGCCACTTTTTGAGATATTCCCGTGGAGTGAAGTTGTCAACCCTCAGGAGGACCTAATGTCTTGGGCCCCAAGCAGTTGAATTTCCTGCTTGTTTACAAGCTGCACATCTGAGTGTAGATCATTGTGTCATCTAAAGTCAGAGTCCAAGAAGTGGACATATGCACCATAGTGTCACCCATTAGTTTGATACATTGGGATTTAACACTCTTGTTTTTTGGCACTCCTTCTTAACCTCACCTACAGTAGATATACTGTAGTTTGACTCTGTCCAGTGAGCTGTCATCCAAAAATAACAGACGAATTTGACAGAACCCTAAACTGGTACACGTTTATTTATACATACCCTATTTCCTCAAATAGTACCCCAGACATTTATTTTTTTATTTTTCAGCTGTGCGAGGTACCGCACCTTTATTTGAAGGAGGCTTGAATTAGATGTAGGCCTTCATTTCTAATTCCTCTCTTTAAGAGGTAGAAATCGCCTTAACACCAATCCTCATTTTGATTCACCCATGGATGTGAAGAAACACTGACCTGTGCTTTTTGACAAATGCAACACTTCCTTAATTGTTTCAGAAATAAAAGTCATTTTGTCAGGGGATAGATTCCATTAACTTTTTCACAGGGCATTTATTTTATATTTTGTACAACATTGTATTCCTGTCATGTGTTTTTAAATTTCTACAAATTACAGTTTTGCCCAAAAAGTTAAGCACACACATGCAGTGATTGAAACGGTTCAATAACACTAAAGAAGATGATCTAGAACAACAAGGTGTTGCAAATAAGATTATACTGTTGAATGTATTAAATTGAATTTGAGACAAGTGAAGGTTGTCTAAATTGGAAGCACTTCACATGGCAGGCATCACAAGTGTCTATATATAATTCATTAGACCTGTATTTGAAAAGTGGCTTTACTTGTTTATGTCTACCTTGGCCTTCTCTTTTTTTGACTCCTTGTTTTTATTTAAGGAAATATAACATTAAGCCACTGTACAGGTGTCTTCAACAGGAAAATTGGCTGTGGAGACTAATACCAGGCTGGAAACATGTTTCTGCCAGGCCACTTTTGAAACCAGCCTCAAGTGGCCTTTTGAGGAAGTGCTGGTTTTGGTGCTTGTGTATTGGCTTTATTTTTCAGCTTCATTTGTTGCTACTCAATAGCCATCGAGAGAAGACTTTTGCAGAATAATTATGTTACAGGCCGTGTTGGCATACACATTTAGGAGTCCTTTAAGCATGTAGCAGCAGAACTTTTATCACAGTAACATCAAAAACTTAAAATTACAATTTCAGATCATCAAGTGTTCACCTCTCAGATTTAATTAATGCCTCAGACTTTGATGTGTTCCTTCTGGTTCAACATTTGTGCCATCATTGCCTCAAGTTTTTTCCCTGAAAATATTTCATCCAATCATGACTTAATTAGAAGAAAAGTCATTCATCTTTTAGATTGTCATGTTTTTTATCTTATAGCTGTTAATTAGTAAAAAGTATATTTTTCTCCTGGGATATGTGCCAGATTTCCAACATGTTCAGTAGTGGTCAACACATCCAAGAGTAAAGGTAGAGATGAAGCTGTGTGACATTTTTGGGGATCAGCTGAAGACAAAAAAAAGTTTGTTTTTGGCTCATGTCAGTGAGTTGGAACATCTTGTCATTTTAAGCCTCTGTGCTGTATTTTAATCTTTCTCGTCTGTGATTATCACAGTGAGAGGGAATGTGTGCACTTTCTGATACACTTCACCGTTCAGCAATCTGAGACTCTATCTCTGTCAGTTTCCTCTCGGACACTGATAAGACATCTGGTGACAATGCAGTGAGCAAGAAAGGTCCCAAGACAAAGATTCAAGTGGCCCCATTTCTACCAGATTACCAGGAATTTATTTATCTGGGTTTAAGAACTGCTGGTAATTTGTGTGCTTTGAGTTTCCACCGCACCTCAAAGTTTCTGAAAACTTATTCAAATGAGGCTTGATTGTTTCAAGTCACCAACTATACAAAGTCCTGCTGAATTTCTTTTGGGCATATTTGGCACATGGTCGACAAGGTCCAGGGTGTTTTGAGTGTATTTGTGGAATACAATACTTTAGATGGATAGACAGATGATACGAGCAACACAAATACACTCAATTCGGATTGAATCAAATAAGTTCCTGGTCCGTCTGCTTCTCGTAGGTTCTCTTCTTTTGCCTCGATTTCCCAATAATCAGAACACAAATGAAGTGAATCTTGTGGAAATGAAATGAACAAGTTTGTAGCCGTACACTGGCTTTAGTGGGTGAATGTAAATGTGGAACCCTGCAAGTGTTTTCCACCAATCAGCATTCTTCAGCACACAGCCCCTCCCCCAAGAATTCAGAGGAATCTGAAAAGTCCCACCCTCCTACTAGGATCTTTCATCAGGGAAAGTTTGGGGTCAAGGGGAGGGTTTTTTCCCCCCGCAGATTTTAGTCGAAATGAACCAAAATACCTGGTAAAGTTCCTGTGGTGGAAAACGGGCTATTCCTAATAGTGTGTGTCCATGTTGAAATGAGAAGGGGTTTAATTATTTTTCCTTCTGCACAAAGCATTTTTATTCTTTGTTGATTATTGTCTTCACTAGTTTATTCTTTATATAACTGGCTTTTATTCTTTCATTTACACTTGTATTATTTGCACTGCATTTTGCAAGATTTCAGAATTGCATTTAAGTCACTTTCATGGATTTACTCTCAACGAACTAAACAAAAATTCATCCGTGGTCTGTCTTTTTTCCTCTCAGACTCCCCCATTTGTCTCCTCACCTTTCACTTCATCTTTACTCAGAACATTTGTCTTTTCTTTTTGACTTCGGTTTCCCTCGTCAGCACATTAAGGATCTGCTCAAATGTCATGAGCTGTTATGATTGCTCATCTCTCCAATCTTATCTTGAAAGAGAGTGAGGGGAACAAGACTGTAAGGAAAAAAGCATCCACAGTTGTCGACATCAATTTTCAAGTGACTAATAATTTTCCATCACATAAAGCTTAGGGCCTGAAAGAACCACTAAAGTGATGTGTTGCTGCTTGCATTATCTTTGCATTTTGTGCACAGAGAACATACAATTTCTGTGATGGCTTTAACTTTAACCTAAAGTGCATAAATGTGCTCAGCTTTAAGATATTTTAGTGAAACCATATCACATTTACCTTAAAAACAAAAAAGACAGTTTTAATTGACCGATTCCTTTGTATAGTTTTTGGGGTATATTGTTCATGTATTTCTTTGCTTACTCCTCTTTGGTATTACAGGAAAAAGTAGACTTGTAATGGACCATTAGCATTGTACAGAATCTGTCTCTTATGCAGTCATCATTACACATTAGATTTAGAAACTAGACCTCAGAAAATCCATTTTCCAAGAACTTGGCATAGCCTGCCAAACTCCCCCCACCTTAAAAAGCGCTCAGTGGTTCCAGTGCTACGGGTGCTTCTGTCAGATATCTGCATTCAGTAGATTTATGTTCTCATGGTAGAAGTCTGAGCCAGTGAGGAGGGCTTTCTTATCTGTGCATTTAGACTAGATGATGAAAAACTGCTACCGTTACTTTAGAGCTACTCTCACAGGGGAAAAGAGCAAAGGATTATGAAGTTAGCAGCACAAGATAAAATTTGGTCAATTTTGAGGCTTTAATCAGAACTTCACCACTTCTCCACCTATTTAAATTTCATAAACAGCACCCACTCGTCTTGCATATTAAGATAAATGTTTTGCAAGGCATGTCTTTGTCTTGACTATTTTGCGTTTTGGTTACGCAGATTCATTATGCAGATCTAGAGTAACCTTCCTCGTTAAGCCTTAATGCCAGCCATTCATTACCTCTGGCACAGAGACTAATGACACAATTAATCAGCTATGAATAGAGCTTGGCAGCAGCAGTAGGGGGCTGACACCTCCTTACTGTAACAATCCAAGGCCTGCATGTACAAGACAGATTGTCAGAAGGACACTGAAAACTGCCCAGCATGACAATTACCTACAGGTGACAAGGTGTGTGACAATGTGAAACTACAGTATCACCGGGGAGGATGAAAAAATATTAGCCCAGTGTGTTGTTTTAGTGTTAATGTTTACTTCTGCAAACAAACAATGTATTGTAAGGTTCGGAAATAAGGACAAAAATGTTATCATGATTAAAATTGGCATATCTATCAAAAGCCACAATAAATGTAAAAAAAAAACAACAAAAAAAAGATGATTTCTGGGTGAACGCTGAAAGCAATAGACGGTTCTTTGTGGTTTTAAACTTTTGTATGGTGAGTACATTTCCAAAATCTAGAGATAGAATATTAAAAATTTATAGTGTAAACAAGATAAATCATAAACACAAAGCAAATGATGATTGAATGAATTATTTTGTGAAAATCATAGTTGCTGGTCTCCATGGGAAGTCAGAGTGTAAGAAGATATTAAATAATTTCACAATAATTATCACGATGGCTGTATCGCCAGGCCCTAATTTCAAGTTAGATTCTATTCAAGCAGCAGCTTTTGAAGCATAGGTTACAAAGCGCTTTACAATAGAATAAAAGAACAAGGAGAACATTAAAGCCTGAGACACAGAACAATAGAAGCAAAAGCACAAAAGCTCTTTGAAAGTAAATACGTCTTTCGGTGTGACTTAAAGCACCCACGCCAGTTCACTGACCCAACTCTCTGGAGGAAACCCTTCCACTGCCTGAGACCAAGAACGGAAAACTGGTCTGGGCCTCTCTGGGATAGAAAAAGGTATTAACAGTTCAGCAGGATTATGTAAGGAGATGTTCAGATGAGGAAAAGGCTCTTGAATGAAATCCTGCTTTTAAATGGAAGTCAGTTTGGTGATAGGTGATAGGATGTCTTAATGTGTAATATCCCATTCTAACTGGGTGATAGTGTGGTGGCAGGATGACGCTGCAGTAGGCACAGAATGTGTAGTTTAGAGCCGAAACTATTAAGTTAATTAGTCAACTCAAATCGATTACAATTTTCCTGAATCAAAGCTCTGTTTCCTTACTTTCACTACCACTAAGCATTGGTTCCACTGTTGTGTTTCACACGGACGCATATTGTGACGTACATGACGCCACGATCAACACAAAGTTGTTTGTTAGTTCCGTCTTAAGTTGTTAATAAGTTGGATACAAATATGTTGAAGACTGCAGTGCACATATTGTTTGAAGATGTCATTTGACTTGTTTGTTGTTGGTTGTATCTATAGATATTTTTTTACATATCATTTTACTTTTATGCCTTTTGTGGTTTGTTGTTTCAGCTGGTTCTGGACTAAAGGACAAGTCGTTTGTCATTTTCAGACATGTCTTTATCACATTTTTACAATTTTATCACTTCTTCAAATAATTGTTTAATTGAACTGAATGAAGTAATAGATTAATCAATTATAAAAAATATTTGATAGTAGCTGCTCTAGTATAATTTTACAGTAGTTTTAGGTCAAAGTTTACAGGGAGAAAATTTCATGTATTTGAAGAATTTTCTAGAGATAAACATTCTGAAACTGAGGACTTTTTCAGTTGTTCTTTCAGACAGGTAGTTAAGTTTGAGAGGTCTAGCAGATAAACGTATACAGTATGTGTATTATCCACACATTGGATCAATGCCCTGAGGAGGACAAATATTGTGTATATATTTATATGATGAAAATAAAACTACGACAGAGTTCCCCCAAGATGTACTTCACAAGTCGCAGGAGCACAAGTGGATGCACTGTCATTGATCAGTCATCTGGGTTGATCAAAGAGGAAGACCAGTTCACTGCTACACTAAATATCCCAGTCTCCTTTTGTAGCCAATCAAGTAGAGTAGTCTGGTTAATTGTGTCAAAGACAGACATATCCAGAGGAACTAAAATGACAATTTACCTGTATGACAATGTCATTCATAGCCTTCAGGCGTGCTGCCTGGTATTTATCAAATAACAGTTCTAAAAGCTGCTCGCAGATTTATTTTTGTAACATTGTAGATTTTACTGGTATTTATAAGCTGTGATCAGTTAAGGATCCACATTTTCTGCATCAATAATGCCTTAGATTGCACCTCACAGTCAGCACATTCTCCATCTGACTCCATACTCACTGTGTTTCACGTGTTGAGCCAACATAGGAAAATGTGTCATGGAATAATATGTGTATGTACATTCAGTCAGTATGTGCAGCTGGTGCAAAAGCTTTGTTTCATAAAGCACAGATCTTAAAGGTCACATCTTGATAAACAGGATTATTCTGTGTATATAAGAGTAAATTGACTGTTTTGTGCAGAGAAGTGTCTGTAGACCATGTAATTCTCCAGAAGAAAATACCAGCAAATCCCTCATATCGCTCAAATCACAGGAGTCACTGAACTCTGGGAATTTGAAATGTAAACAAGCATTGAAAGCCAAATTAGCAGTTTCTTCACATGCAATGACAAGGAAATATAACAGCACCAGCTTTACATTTCAGCACAGCTTTTGCAGTAATAATACACTCTGAACACAGCACTTGCCCTGCCATTTTTTTCCTAGATTTCAGCTTCGCCCTCCAGTCTGTTTTCCTGACCTGCAAACAAATGGAAATGTCATACAGACTGACGTTCTTTCCGTATGGTTTCGTTTCACCCACTTGCCAGGCAAATGGAAAGCAGATCTTACTGAGTCTGACCACAGATTGTTCCTCCAAAAGAGAAAAAAGAAACACCAAATGAAATCACAAACATTTCTGTGGCTAGGCTGTGGAATGTGACGGCAAAAGTGTTTAAAAAACATCATCTGGTTTGTTAGTGGAGAGAAACTTCAGAATCAACACTTCGGGGGTTGGCTTAGTCTTTAGTCGTTAGTGTTTCTGGAATAAGAGTGTTGAAAGCATAGACGCTTTCTTGTGTGCGTTCAAGAGGCTCACAAAACCTTTTTCATCTGCCATTGAATGCTGTCCAGTAGTTTTATATAAATGTCACCAGAAAATGAAAACCAATCATTTTAATCCAAAATGATTGGCAGAAGTGTATTGTAAATGGGAAAGCTGTCTATGTAAATCAAATGTTTGACGCTGTGTTCTGCTGCCACTGCCCTGACATTAGAGAGCTTGTGTGTAGAGTTGCATGTGTAGTCTCCCCTTGTATTGTGCTTTTATTTGTCAGCTTTGTGAGTGTAGTAGAAGTGTTTTATTTCTGTGGTTTGTTGTCACGCCAAAAGTCTTTTTTTGTTACGTTGTTGTTATTTTGTTTTTTCTTCTTTTTTTTGTTTCCTTTTCTTTCTATCGTTTCACTGTCATTCCCATTTCAACTCCTCTTCTCAACCTATTTCTTTCGGCCTCTGCGCAAAATTTCTCCCACTCTCCCTCGCTACCACTGTCTCCTTCATCCTTCCCCCTTCCCTGTGTCCCTGCACCCATCCCTACCTCCCTCCCCCTC
>JAPTYQ010000018.1:21734159-21758282 GCA_029814465.1 Ostorhinchus cyanosoma | reverse complement strand
GTATATATATATATATATATATATATATATATATATATAAAATGATCATTTCCAAAATCTTCAGTGCCATATTGCAGTGTTTATGAACAACAACAAATACCAGCATTGAACACAAACTTTACATATGCACATAAATATAACTAAATCTTATGTAAAGAATGTTTAATGAGGCCAATCACTGCTACTGGATGAGTTGATATAGCTAGTAATCCAGCCACAAAATTATGTGACAAGTGATAAATGAGTACACAAATGACATACAAATGTATAGTGACGTTCATTACCTGGACGTTACAGTTCCCAACAACTCTGGAAATTTGTCTTGAAATAGTAAAAATGGATGTCATTAAACACCCTCAAAAATATGAGTGAAAATAAACATTCATAAATACACTGATTTGGAAACAATGAAAAAGTAAATTTTACTGTTATGAGATTCTCAAGGCAGTCGATCTGATAGATGATATTTTGATTGAATCACATTCATTACATTAACATAAGTTATACATCATAGGCCTTAAACTTTAGCAAGGACTCACGCAGGTAGTTTAGCTGGGAAAACTGGTACACAGTGTAATAAGTCCTACAAAATTACCTTTTTGTTATCGTTAGTTAAGACAGTGGCATATAGTGATGTGAAAGCACAAGACACAGCTTTGATTTAATATATTGGATATGATTTTATCAATCCTACCTTGGGGAGATTTCAGTGTTTACAGCAATAAAAATACAAAAACCAAAGTGCAGAAAGACAGCCAGAACCATTTAAGAGTAAAACACAAAATATAAAAGAGAGTCTTCTATTTATATTACTTGTTCTGTCCATATGTACATACTATTTGCAATATTGTTGATATTGATATGCTATAGGGGGATGATGTAATTAATGGTGACTTTAAATACAGTATTTTAAATTCGTGTTTAATTTCCAGCACTTTTTTTTTTAAATCTTAAATTATATAGCTTGAATGCTATTTTTTTTTCCTGTACGTCTGCAATTTGTATCAACAGTTTAAGTACTCAAGAATTACATATTATATTGTTTTTATGTTATTGACTTTTATGTCTTTCTTTTGGACACAAAATTGATGAAATTGTTTTTATTATTCTTATGTGTTTACTTCAGGGAGCGAGTAGTGAATACCAGCCGTCCAGGGGAGATGCAGGTCACCATCCAGAACCTCATGCCAGACACCAAATATCGCTTCAGGGTTGTGGCCCACAACAGCAACGGTCAGGGCGAGAGTTCTACAGCGCTCAAAGTGGCCACACAGGCCGAAGGTAAAGGCACACGGACCCCCTGTACTCATTTATATGCACTCAGTAAACAAGACACACACACACACACACACACACACACACACACACACATACAGCTGTTGTGTTGGAAACATGCTCACACAGGCACGCAGAGGCAAACAGGATGCGCTCAGAAGATCCACACGAATGTGCAAATAAACTCTCACACAAACAAATATTCACCCACATACAGCGTGTACCCACTTCAAACAGGAGATCCCCCAACACAAACACACACACACACACACACACACACACACACACACACACACACACACACACAGGAGGCTGTTTAGTAATGTGCATTACAGCAGACCACCCAACAGCCGCTCACAGAAGCCACTTCTTGTTTACACTTATAAAGCTGACTGTGTGTGGTGCTTGTGTGGTGCTTTCAGCCTTGCCTACCTGGGTGAAAAATCTCTAGATGTTTCCTTCTGAAATTTTTCATGAACAGAGATGATTTAGAGAACCTCATTAGGATGCAATGACTCAAGGACACATAAAGACTGTTGGGGAAAAGGGAAACCCTCTTTCCCCAAAAGTGTCTCTCTTGTTAATGTTTTCCTTTGTGTTAGGGTATGTACAGTATGTCTGGAAGCTCCCCCGCTCTGTTGCTCCAATTCACTCAGTTTTTATCCATATTTTAAAGCGCAGGGAAAGGGATTTCCCAGCGCACTGACGGTGTGGACGTCCCTCACCCCCAAACTCGGCTACAGCTCAGTCATTGTCACTTTCTAGGTCAGCCGCCGTTTCTCTACCTGTGTCCTTGTTTAGAGGGCGGACGGCTCTGCGCACACACACAAATACACACCTTAACGCCTGCCAGCAGGACCTGGTCTCCCACGGGGATCGCAGCCAGGGCGGCCTGTACCTGTGTAGTACGTCTCTGTCGTGTGTGAGCACTTTTAGTCTGAGAGCATGTTATGAATTGGAGCTTAAACTGTTGACCTGCCTCTATGTATGTGCACACCACACGGCCCCATATCAGCACCTCCTCAGAGACTGTCCTAACACACACACACCTTTTACCAACCGTGGTCATGACGAATTGTAGCTTTTCTGTCAGAAACACTTGCAGAATGTGCAGTAAAGACATACTGTACATCTACTGCCAACACCTTTATCCTAGTTCACTGTTATCATTTATTTTTAATCGAGTGTAAGGATACAAAAAGACTCATTACTGTCCATATTTTTAATAAAATGCATTACAATCAGATTATTGGGACAGGCACACTTTTTTAATGCTGTCTCCTAACTACAGAACCACCCTGACTTATAATGAATTATACATTTACCAAGAAGTGCTGACTGCCATCTTTAATTTAAGCATGTTTACTGTACATTTGCACCAACTGAATACTAAGGAAATTATAGAGTTATATGGGTCATTTACTGCTGCTTCAACCAAAAACACATTTCAAAAGCATGCATATCTTCTATCATCTCTTGAAACCAAAGATAACATTTGTCATAGTAGGAAAATTATATGAAAATATGTAATTCTTTGTGACTGGAGGTTTTTACGTAAAGCTTCGTAAATGAGAAAGAAAATGTGTTTTGCATTTAACATTACAAAAAGATTTTGTATGCTGTGTTTTTATTTTGTGCCAGGAAAAGATTACATATAAATGTGTGAGCAGCAGTTGTAGTGTCAGTCAGACTTGTCTAATCCTGTCCTTTATCGTGACCATCCAGATGTAATAAAATAAACTGTCTAACACAGTGAATGTGAGCTCGAGGCTAATGTTGGTGGAATGCAAAATGGAGGTTGATGTTTTACGGAGCAACACCTTCAGTTTGGCAGAAATCAGCGGTCCACAGGGGATAGTCTTGTCTCTACACAGCAGCACTGACTGGGCTTCCTTCAGGTCAAGGAAACATGTCTTTGAAGGAGCCAAGAATGTGTTTTTGGCAACAACTGGTAGCAAAATGAACATCCTTCCTTCTACATATAACAAATGCATCAAAAATGAAGGGGATTTAAACAGACTGTAATACAATCTGATGATTTTCTAACGGTGATTCTCCATATGAAATTCCTCCGCAGTCCAAGTGCCAGGTCCAGCCCCCAACCTGCAGGCAGTTTCCAACACCCCGACGTCGGTCGCTCTGAGCTGGGACAAACCCCTCACTGGCAACGGAGAGATCCTGACCTATAAGCTGTATTACACAGACAAAAGCATGGGCAACGAACAGGTAGGATGTCACTCACTGGAAAACATGGAGTCTGAGGAAAATATCCATATATTTATGAGTCACAATATTCTGTTTTGCTATATTTGTCACTGTTTGGGAGCTAGTTTTTAGAAGGAAGAAGGACTGTGTGTTGATGAGTTTAAAGTGTAAGAGGGTGTCACTGAGGATTAAAAAGAATGAAGTACAAGGGAAAAATAAAGACATGGCTCTAAAAGGTTTGACTCTCTACTTTGTATGTAACCCTCAGAGACCTAAACATCCACTGCCGTGATCTGCACTTTCTATCTATTCTTATGGCTTTGAACTCCACGCACCACGTGTTAGCAATTTGGACCTAAGAAAATATTGATACACTCCAGTATCAAATTTGGGCTATGAGATCATAGAAAAACGGTTCGAGCAAGCATCCCCCATGAAGCCACGCCTCCAGAATACTGGCACA
Organism: Ostorhinchus cyanosoma; assembly: GCA_029814465.1. Classification (NCBI taxonomy): domain Eukaryota; kingdom Metazoa; phylum Chordata; class Actinopteri; order Kurtiformes; family Apogonidae; genus Ostorhinchus; species Ostorhinchus cyanosoma. The sequence goes on along the minus strand of JAPTYQ010000018.1, from coordinate 21,754,339 downwards.
TGTAATGCTTGTTCCTGAGGGTTCACAAGTGCTGCACAGCAACAATTCGCCCATCTCCGACTCAGGCTCCAGCTTGGCTCCGACACCAGCTCAGGCTCCAAATCCAAATCTACACCTCCACTCTTACAGAACAGCCCTAATTCATACCTATCTGGATAATGTCACATTTCCTAGTGATTTATGCTTGTGACAAAACAGTTTTCCGGTGAACTTTACATCCTAATATTGCTAATATAGTTAGTCAAGCTCTAGCTTTGTTTCCTGTACTAGTGCTCCAAGCACGCACGATTCATGCAGGAGGGGTACGTGCAGAGGGGGGAGGGACAAATGGTAGTTGAATTTGATAGACATGTCACCGTTCAGTCATTTCGAGTGGGCGCTCAAAATGACTGGATGGTGTTTTTTTCAGTTCTGTCCATTCCACAGATGACTACATTTTTTAAAAATTTTGTCTTAGAGCTTTTAATTAATTGGTCGTAATCGGGGTGTGAAGGGGATTTTAAAGAATATAGTAAAAAATGCTCCAGGAAAACTTCTTACACCCCATCTTTAACCCATAAAGACCCAAACATCCACCACAGACCAGAAGTATCTACTGATGTAAAATGCTTAATACCTGTTGATCTACTAATCCTATCAATGCATGTAAATAATTGGTGTAAAATGCAGTTTGTCATCTTTTCATGGTCATCAGATATGATCCATGTGGACGTTCAGAGTCTCCATGGTGAACGTGGAAACAGCATCATCTTCTACAGCATTGATTCACCAGTAAAACCCTCAGTTTGATCAATGACAGTGGATGGAGACATTGTTTTTTATGCTCAGTTATTGATACCTTTGCTGAATAAATCACTCTTTCTTTAAATTTTCAGAAGATTTCATGTAGTTTTCTACATGATCAATAAATTAAATACATGATAAAACCTGATTTTCACTGAAAAAATGCAAAATACGGAGGATATGTACTGTAATAAATGATAAATCACCTAATCACAAAAGTAACAATGAGTCTATGGGTTAAATATTGAAATAATTACAAATTTCCATGTATATTTTTCTTCTGATATTCTGACTTAATTAATATAATATTTTGACTTCATTTTCTTTTTTTAGTCCTCAGTTTGGCCCTAATACTCCTTCACACTTGTAAATACAAACTCCTTTCATTTTTGTACTCACTTTACACAGTTTATATTCATTTTCTTGATTAATTTCTTCATTTTTGTTCATGAAAAAAGAAATATTTTTTTAGGTTTCTTAATGGTTTTGTTCACTCTTGTTTTGCTCTTTTTTCCTCATTGATTTGTCAAATTTTTTTGTTTATTGTTAATGTGTTGTCTATTATTTGCTTTATTGTTATGATTTCTTCATTAATGCTTATAATTCATTTTGATTTAATGTCAAAGACAAAGGTAAATACTCGTAATCTGCATCTTTTAGACTCAAAGGGACAATAAAATATCACAATATATAAATTCATTCTTAGTAAAGTAGTGTTATTTGTTATTGTATATATTGTAGTTCATAATGATTTTTTTCCAAGTTTGATTCCTGAGAGACTTGATGTTAATGTTGGGAATCACTGCTGTAGTTCTTTATGAAAAATTACTTAATAAAAAGCAAAAAACATTGAATCATCATACATATAATGTAAATTCTTTATTAGCTTTACACACCTCAAGTCATAAAGCGTAAGTTAAACTTCCTGCTTTATTATTCTATGTGAATTTTTCTTAGTTGTATTTATTTACTGACTAGCCTACAGTTTAGTTGAGTCCTTGGATTACTTTGGGCTGTAACAGCAGCCATAGTCTGTTGCTGATGCTGGAGTTCCCAGGGTTCATTAGATAAAAAGAATAGGACTGCACAGCCTGGTTTAAATGTGATGAAGAAAGGAGTTCATAATCACTGGCCAAAAAGACTCTTTGTGCCATGCTTTGGCTGCTCTCCTGATTATCCCTCTTGCATAAAAACCTGATTACTATATTGTGGAAAAAAGAAAGGAGATATGATTCACTCATTTTTTTTCTCTGCAGGTCTGACTCTGTCACAAGTGTGGAATCTATCTGGTTAGATACTGAGTCAGCCTCAGCAGTAGCTCTGTGCAAGCCAGCAAGGCATTAAAAACCTTTAATATGATAATGGATGAAACGTCAGCCGGCACACTGAGTAATGGTGCCTCAGCTTCCCTGGAGAACAGAGCCAGAAATGAGGTGGAAAAAGAAAGAGGGGACAGGTGAAAGAAAGGGATAGACTGGAGATGAAATTGGAAAGTCACAGCAGAAAGGACATGACGTAGAAAACGAGGGAAAGGGAAAGAGAGGGACAACACATTCAGATTCAACTTTGTCATTACACATGTACAAGTAGAAGGTAATGAATTGCAGTTTGGCATCTAACCAGAAGTGCAATCAGCAGGAAGTACAACAATAAGTATATAAATATACAGGATACGATTATTGAGAGATATAGTCTATAGCTTAAGATAAAATGAATGTGTTATACTAATAGACATAATATATGGATACATGTGAATATTATAAACATAATATACAGATTATGGACACATAATTCAGGTGGATAATGGACATAATATACAGATTGAGGTGATATTAACATACTGTACAATTTAAATATTATGAACATATTATACAGGTGGGTGAGACACATGTGGATTGTGTGTGCAACTGAATGAATGTCCAGTGTAGATGGAAACATAGGTGATGCATCTTTAAGGGTGAAGTGGTCACAGGCCTCATCTGAGTGAAACAAACCAACCGAACAGGGAGCAAGGTTTGATTCGCCGTAAAGACTCTGGCTTTTTTCCTCAAAATGTCACAAGGAAAGAGCTGAATGCAAATTGCTTTGAAGCAGTTGGGCGTGAGCCAGCAAGCCCAATTTGTAAAGCAAAATGTCGTAATCACAGAAGGCATAATTTGTGTCTCAGTGGAAGATGACATTTTTCCACAGAATTACTAACAGAAATGTTAGTGTGTTGGAATAATGAAAGCAGGCATCACCCGTTGTAGCTTTGCTGTGTTTGACAGAAAGATTGAAGCATACATTGATTGGTAGCGTCTTATTTACAGTGTTTTTTGTGCCTGCATCAAAAATAAATGGCAAAATTAGATGATGGTAAATCAGTACTATTATTGTACATTATTAAGCAATTGAGTACTGTTTGAAGGCAATAGTATAGAAAATTGGAGCAAAGAAACATGGTTAAAACAAGGTTTCTGCTCATTTCCTGTCATTCATTTAATTTAGGTGGAATGAAATTGACGTACCTGTTTTATATAAAAGATTGTCTGACTAATGGACTGTTTTTCCTCTCTGTCTCCCAGGACATTGACATCGACGGTCAGTCCTACACCATGACTGGGCTGAAGAAGAACACAGTCTACAGTTTCCGCGTAGTGGCCAATAACAAACACGGCTCAGGCGTCTCTACAGAGGACGTCGTAGTCCGCACTTTGTCTGATGGTACGTTTTTCATGAAGACACAGCTGTTAATATTTGTGGAAAACTTACCAAGGGGATTTAGGGGAATCATATCTATGTGCAGGTTGGTAATACTACTTTCACACTGGACAAAAAGACTCACAATCCACAACGATCAGGACTCATTCTCAGGTCCACTGACTCTGCAGTGGTCACTGGTATTTATTTCCTCCATCTCCATTCAGGAGTGATGTAAACACACACTCTGGTGTGATGTTGTGTTTATCCTCATCAAAGAGAACAGTTGTTTACACAGGTATGTGCTGCCATACATACAGAGCATTTTTACAGCTGGGGTAATGTATCAGGGATAAAACGTGGAAACTCTACAGTGGCCACACACTCATGTTTTGCCCTCAGTGTGTCACTACATTGGAGCTCAATCGGCTCCATTTGGAGGTTTGATGATGCACTTTCCACGTCAGCTGCAAATGGATTACTGAGCAGTTCAAACCTGCTTGTTTGGGCTTCAAAATCAGCAAATCGTCGTGTGAAGTTGGCACCAAGTATGCAGAGTTTTTCAGCAAACTATATACTTTGGAAAATGGCGGTAGAGACCTGCTTTTTCAGAGTTTAGCAGAACGGAAAATGGCTCAAGTTTTCTTGCAGCATCTGTTTCTCCCACAGGCGCAGCCTGCCCTTTCTGGGTACACAGCGTCGCAAACCTTTATCCTGCAGTTTTTGACTAATTCTCCCTTGGTAAAGGATTTTGCCACCTCCGCTGCCACAGTAAAACTGGCCTTAACAGCAGCCTCACTTTGGGTTCTGGCTCATGTAAACAAAGCCTGCTGTGACACCAGACTGTTTTTAAAATTCTTCTGCCTTCTGGAGCCTTTGTTTTGTGTTCAGATGCTTGTGTCTGTCATGGTGCTTCGTTTCATAGTGTCTTCTTACGTTATATTCTTTCATTAGAGCCACACTGTCTCCGCACAGAAGACACATAGCTTTGCCTTTTACGTCTGTGAACATATACTCTGCCTCCCACCTGCTTTGAAAACCCATTTTCAAAACCCACCTTTCATTTAGCCATATTTTAGGGAAAGAGGTAGTTGAAAGTTGACAGGTGAGTAGCTCTGTAAGTCTGCTGATGAGGGAGTGAGGCACAGAATCTCGCTCACAGGCCGTGATGCACATGCCAACACACTGGCAGTGCATTGTGGGACTTGTAGTATTATGGCAGTGAATGCAATATACTGGCTAACCCTATTATTATTTAATGCTGTTGTATTAAATAATGGTTATTTGAAGCATCCTAAAAGTACTTTTTACTGTCTGAGAGAGGCAGATATTAGGTCCTTTGTTGGGATTGTACAAAAATAATGTTGGGATGTTTTGAACTATTAGAATATGAACATTGTTGAACACAATGAATATTTGAACTGGATCTTAAACTGTCGTGTCTGTAAAACATAATTAAAGTTTTTACAGAGGAACATTTTGTGATATAGCATTAGATCCTGTTTTGATCAAATAAAAGTATGTTTAGCACTTGTATATATTTCTGGTGTAATTCAATTCTTCCAGGAAATTATAATTAAAAAAAATGATCTTGTTTACATATCATGATATATTGTGATATATTGTATCGTGATCCTAGTATTGTGAATTGTATCATGCTGCCAGATTTCTGCCGATACATACCCCTATTTAACACTGAATAAATTCTCTTTTTTCTTCACAGTGCCAAGTGGTCCCCCTCAAAACCTCACTCTGGAGGTCCAGAACTCAAAGGTAAGACTTACCTTTAAAGCTTCACATTTTCAAAATCTTTACTCAAAAAGCAACAGCATTTGTTCTGTTGACATATGGACTTAAAAGCTCTCAAATGTTTGTTGCACACATTTTCTCAGATGCAAAATGCATGGAACTAATAGAGCGCCTCTAGCTTAACAGTTTGTGGATTTGGTGAACATTCTGTGTACAAACAGTTGAAGTGGTACATAGCCTGCAGGAATGAATGCCGTTGTTTCTCTGTGTGATTAGCTGTTTCTGACGCCTGTAGCCTCTGCTGGTTAAGAGGGTGTGTGAACCCTTATCGATCCTCCCATCGACAGGAGACTGCCTGTCAGAAGGTTTTATCCTCTGTATCACTCTCCATCTGCACAGTATCTGCCAAAAATACCTGCGCATCAAATATAAATGGATACGTAGACATACAAGGATGAGGCTGTGGATAGAGACGCATCCTGATGGATATTCAGGGAGTTCAGATGGCGATTGAAACATCACAATAGGCATCGATATTATGATTCTTGTGTCCTGTGGAAACTTGATCTAAAATGTTTTGGAATACTTCTTAGGTGCCAGGTTTGACATTAAATAATAATTTAATGGTAAAAAAATACATCTTTCATTCATGACTTATGAGATAAGGAATCCATAATGTTTTGTGTTGGGGTTTTTGCAGTGCATCTTTGACTTTAATGTTAGTAACTGTTCATACATAGGGACAGAGTAACAATAGAGTTGTATAAACAATGTTTAAAGTTACAGCTGATAATAAGTCATGTGTTTTTCATGTTATTTCATGATGCTTAATATAATTATTCAAAATTCAGATGTTTTTTTTTTCTTTCTCCTGTGCCTACTATTTATTTCAACCTTACTTCTTCACAGATACATGTAAAGTTGTAGCATTCCTATTGGCCGTTTTGGATCAAAATTGCCAGGAATAAATGTTTTCCCGAGAACACAATTGTAATGAATGCTGGGATACTTCTATGTATCTATTGCTAATGTAGTCTGTAGACTCAGACATGAAAAATTTGCCTAAAATCGAGTTAACCGAACTGTCCTTAAATATTGCCACTATGTGTGATAGAATTTTGAGGTGCATTTTTTATCCCAAATCTCCTCAACTCCTCTTCACCTTGAAGTTAGTACATAAATACAGTTTGCAAAAGCTGCCATGAAGCATTAAGGTACTTTTTCTAACAGCTTTTTTAGTTTCTGTTGGTGACAAAAAACTCCCACTCACATTAAGTGTCTGAAATGTGTATGTATATATATTTTTTAATCTAAATTGGATTTTTCTTTGGATCAAAGAGCGCTGAATCAAATTTCTCACAGTCCAGGTGACAGCTCTTGGTGTCTCACTCTCTTCTTAAGTTTGGTTGTTAAATCAGATTTCCAACAGTTAAATGTACTGTAGCTCCTTGCGTGATGCTCTTTATTAGATGAGGCTGCTTAGATGGCTGCAGGCTTCACAACAGGCTCCTGATTAAAACAGGAAACTGGTCTGGGCTGCCTGTCTCTTTAGCCATTTGATCTTCAAACACAGAGCTGTAGGCCTGGTTCATATGTATTTCCGTTGAACTAATGGATTAAATTTTACAAAAGATGTTTCTTTCTCGTGACATGTGAGTGTGAAAATAGAGCCACAAAGTGGAGAAGATACAGAGAACCTCTGGGTATGTGCATTTACTACAAAAATAGAAGCTAGTATTTCAAGCCCTCCACTGGTCGATGCAATGCCCAAATGAGAAAGAACTGTCGACACAGACTAAGGGGAAAAAAGGATAGACAATCCTATCACACACTCCCAGCTTGAGTGAGAACTGGCCACCCATGCCGAGGGACACTCAGCTGAGATTTGTGCCGAGAAAACACTAATGCTAATGTTAAGAGTAAAATGAAATGATGGGAATTTGAAGAATTGCTTTGTGACTAATGGCTAACACCCAGCTGTCCCTTCCCAATTAGACTCAAATAAACCAATGTAAAAACTGTGAAACCCACATCTGACACCCACCATTACTGAACACTATGAAATTATTAATTAATCTATTTTTTGTTGTTTTCGTTGTGTTTAATTTTGAATGTAAACAGCTATTAAGTCAGTAATCCCGGTGCAAGTGTATAGAGACAAAGCATTTATGCAATTAGCTGCTTGATACACCCAGGCAAATGAAAACTGGGGGAATAATAAGCTAATTAACATGGATTTCATATTTGCTCTACTCTTTGGGTGTTGTCAAGCAGAACCACACATCCTCTACCTGCAAGGCAACCTGAAAATCATGTTTTAGTGATCTTATTTTTCACTCTTTTTCTCACTTGTGGCATCAGCTTTCTCACTTTCCCCCTGTGAATTTTTCTGAAAGTCAATTAAATAAGTTTTCATGATTAGGTAGAAGAAGGGGGGAAAAAGCAACATGCATAACGAGTTGAGGCCGATAGTGTAATAAGAAAACTGGAAATAATTGAACGCACTTAACACAAATTTAATTTGTGCAATTCCCTTGACTCAGCTGGGGAGTGGTGCATGTGTGGCCTGTGCATGTATTGAGGCTTTTGTGCATCAGTGTGACAGTGGGGAAGCGTTAATTAACTCTTCTCCCACGCTGAGCCACCCCCTACCTATCCCTTTAAATACACACAAAGCCCACAGAAACTCAGAAGAACTAATCCCACAACACTGCAGCATGGACCCATGAGCCAAAGTCCTGCATTAATCTATCCCTGCCTCAGTGCGGAACACATATGCACACGTATGTACATGTACGTTCCATACGTGCACGCTCATCAGGACACCTCCCTCTCATATTAGGCTGTTTATTTCTCCCTAATGCGTCAATCTTCACTGCATCTCCTGAGCTCGGAGGGGTGTTTGAGGAGATTTGCAAGGCTGCCAGGAAAAAGGGAGGGGCAGGTGAGACAATGTTTGTGCCAAACACAACACTAAACCTGCAGAGTTATTTTAACACAAACGCTGACGCCAGGGTGTGTGGGAAGGTGCAATGTGACCTGCTAAACCACGAGGTCACCTTTACAGCTGCAGGCCTGAAAACACGCTGTCTTACATGTGCTAAAAGTGTGTGTGTTTCATATGCAATTACTTTTTCCCCCACAGAGCATCATGGTGCGATGGCAGCCCCCACTCCTTAACGCCCAGAATGGGGAGATCATTAACTACAAGATCCGGTATCGAAAAGGATCCCGGAGGAGTGAAGCAGCTGAGATGACTGCAGGCACACAGCTCAGCAAACTGATTGACGGTAATGCTCACTGACCTCTGAATCATATTCACTTCATCACCTCCTCTGTCCTTTCTGTACTGTCCCTTCTGACACTCTTAGTTTATCTTGTCTGACACTAAGTTATGACTGCTGCTAAGCTGAAAATAATAAATACATACTGTATATCAGCTAAATGCTACCAAGAGGCTGAGAATGGTTGTGTTGTGTGTTTATGTATCAGAACAAACCATGGGATACACACCACACCATCAGATGTTAGACTGACTTTATGAATAGTTTCATTGTGTAGACAACAGAATATCTAGCTCAGTAGAACAATAACATGGATGTCGTAAGCTGTGATTAGTGTAAGTAGTGTTGACAGATGCAAGGTTTTTCAGCCGTCTTTGCAGGGTTTAGGTGCTATTGTGTTTCTAAGAAGAAGCTATGCATTCATTGTCACATGATCTTAATTTATTTTAATGTTTTCCTTAGGTGTGAAGAAGAGCTAAGCTCACAGGAGCAAGAAAATCTAATGCATTCAATGAAAAATGCATAATGTTACATCAATAAAGGCCATTATTATTAACATATGTGTACAAAACAGTGGAGAAAGAAGAGATAATTTATAAAAACCCAAAAATCTTAAAAATAAACCTTACTAAAGGTGTCCATTTGGGAATAACCAGTATTGTTAGATCTGGAACAGATCCTATATTTCCTTGGGTGTTGCAGTTAAGCCTTGTAACGGCAGGGAAATCCCTGAAATGAGCACAAGTAGTTTTGGATGATTGTTTTTTTTCTCGGCTGCTGAAGAAATTGAGCTGCATTTGAAAAATCCATTGTGAAGAACTGTTCCAGTGCAGCAGGAGGTCAGGCTCATTTAAGTATGAGGCTGTGGAAATGTAGCTCAGTGAGCTTTTCTGGATGTAGCATACGGTATGTTGACATGGGCTTTTATTGACTGGCTGTGAATTTTAATTTTTTTGTAAATGTATCAAAAGAAATCAGATGAGTGAATGATGAATGAAATGATCGTTTCTGGTCTTCCTTTCTGTCCTAGCTCAAAGTAGAGTGATTAAAAAAAATCATTAATGTGTCATGTACAAACTGGTGAGGGCGAACCCTACCTATCACTGCTTAAACAAAGTTACATGTTTCTACATGTTATAGATGTTTGTATGATTTGTTTTCCATTATTTTCAACTGCCATTCTTACTATGAGCAGAAAATGTGATTCAGTCAATACCTAACTTTGACCTTGGTATGTGAATGGAGAACATTGCATTTCATTACTTGAAGGGGATAACTGATCCACTGCACTCCAGAAAAGATTTAGAAAAATTTTAAAATAGAGGGCAATGGATAAACAGAATAAAATAGCTGTACTTGCAGCAGACTGCTGCTTAGATGGCAATGTCATTTATCAGTGCTTAGCTTGAGTGTTTTTACACATTACAGTGCAACAGTTGAACATGCGTCCCTGTCCACTGTTGACTGTGTGTCCTCATGATGGGTTACTCTTATGTATAAACTATTCACTTAGATCACAAGGGTGTGTTTTGATGCAAAGTATGAACAGAGCCGTCCGAAGAGTGACAGTGCTGTGAGATAAGATAGTCCAGCTAACTTAAATAACATCTTATTACTCCAGTATGTTCTCTCTGACTGGTCCCCATCTCCTCTTTGGTTGGTTTCTCTCTGCCGGATCATCAAACTTTAATGTTAAGTGATGGCTGCATGACAAAAATGTCTAATATTTTCTGTTAGAAATTTTGAAAACCTGATGTGTGCTCTTTAGATAGGTTTTAGATTCTACCTTTGAAGCTATCAAACTCCATTTTATCTCAGCTGGATGTATCATAGAATCTGTCAACTCTGTCTGACAGGCTCTAATATTTAAAACCTTGATCTTTAGATGGAAAACATGTTTGAGGCTCATGTTTGCCGTCAGCCCTGCTCATGGTCTATTTATTTAGTCAACATAGGACTCCATCAAAATACTGTGAGATTGAGTTGCGGGCGGTACTGTACCTCTACATTACCCGTTGCTACCACAAAATATGCACAATATCACTAGAGAGACGCAGCAATGGTGATTAATATTAGATGTTGTCTCAGCAACTTTCAAGTGGCCCGGCGTCACGCTGTGAACTGCATCAAAGAGAATATACACTTAAAAGTTGATTTTTGAGAACATTCTGGGGGGTGAAACAGAGGGGTGTTTGTTGGTTCAAAAGCGTTTAGAAGAAGATGTTGTAGCCTTGGAGGCATGGATGGTTAGGCAGTCTTCAGAAGCCCCCAAGGGCGGCCCAGAACAGTGGGTTTAGAGAGACAGGACTACAGGATTAGTGTGAAGTGTGCAAATGGGACAATACGACGATGATGAAAAATTTTACAGCAAATTAATACAGCAACACATCATTTGTCAGCAGGCGTTCCCCTCTTTTCTGAATACCAAAGCTGGCACCCAGTGGTGAAACGGCTCTCTGAAGGAGACATAGCTTTAAAATATGAACAACCCCCAAATCCAGAAGCCCCCCTTTCGTCTCCCTTTTTAAATTATTTTATTTTTTTTTTTTGCTCTTTTCAGCCCACAAGTGCCATAAAACACTTTTCTCTTTAATGCTTCTCATCAGCAAGTACATTTTTCTCCACTAAAACATATAAATCAGCAGTGACAAAGAAACCTCCATCACCTTCATAATATTGAGTGGAAAAGAAAGTTAACTGCACCTCAGAAACCTCAGCTTGATCATTCTCCAAACAGCTTATAGATTTTCTCCTTAAATTCTTCAGAGAGCTATTGGGCGTCTGTTTCAAATATTTATGCCTTCAAAATATTTATTGTGTCTGCAACTTGAAACTCCAAATGACCAGCCAAGTGTGGAGGCGCAGTAAATTACAAAATAAAGTCAGCCCTGAGAGAGAGAGAGGGTAATGAAGAGTCTGTAATGCAGTTTTAGATTCAGGGCAGCTCAGCTCATTCGAAAGCCGGGCACAAACACAGTGACTGTAGGGCGATTCTGGGATGTAATCATTGATAGAACGCAGTCAGACCGAGACCAGCTCAGTCTGTTTACACGTCATGTGTGATGATTACAGATTCTTAATTCTAAACAGGGCGTCTTAACTCTAGCCTCAATAGTCATTTTAACTGTTTTACATTTTTATTTGGTCAAGTCTCAATTACCACAAACATTTTTACCCATGCACTGTACTGTCATTTACTTTATACCTTCACTTTCCTGTTGGTAAAACCTACTTCTTGTACAGAGCTAAAATTATGTACTATCTTTTTATTTACCTAACACTCAGTATTATATTTGGAAATAATCTTATAAAGGTCTCAAAAAGCATTAAATTAAAGTGTCTTAATACCTGTAGGCAGTATACCATGTTTTTATTATTATGACTGATATTATTATTATTATTAAGAAGCATTCATGTCACTCTCAGTATGTAATTAGTCGGTAGTAGCTAATATTGGATGAAGTATTCGGATCTTTTACTTACTAGCTCACTGTAGAAATACTCCACTACAAGTAAAAGTTCTGCATTCAAAACCAGAAGTAAAAGTTTACATTCATGATAAATATTAACCAAGTAGGTTTTGTGTAGTAAAATGCTCCCATTGGAATGTTGATTTTAAAGCTGTCTATTTTGTGATTGATTTAATTTCAATGATTGGAAGTTTTAACCTGCAGAAATTCATCATATAAGATGTTTCTTGCATTGTTGTCCTGTGAGAACCACATGTAGCACTTTGCAAAAGTCTTAGGCCACCTTTAGCTTTGTTGATTTGTAGGGTTCAAATGAGCTCCATACCTAGTTTTTCTTTTCTTTTCTTCGTATAAAATTAAATGAAATATGTGCACAGCCTTAAAAGACACAAAACTGAACTAAATGGGTTGTAAAGGTTAAAGTTAATCTGATATGTTTAATGAAACCTGGTATAAAACATCAGAAAATTGAAGCTACAGTATGAATCTCATATTGTCTCAACAAAAGGGTGAAAGACATGTTACCACTTTGGTTTATAGAAGTTGTGTTTTCTCCTGAAGTCTGTGTTTTAATTCTGTACAAACTCTACATATATCCAGATTAGGCAAATGCACGTGTATGTCATTAAAACTTTAATAAATCAATAAACTTAATGTTTTGCAGAGGACTTTAAAAAGTCAACTCTTCATGAGTTGAGAAGTACAGGCCTGTTTTCCCCTCTGTGGCCATGAATTTTCCTGAAAATCCAAGAGGGTTTTTAAGGAATTTACTTTGTTCAACAAGGTTCAAACTTTCACACTAAAGCATAAAAGACGATCCTTAAGTAAATGTCAAACATTCAAAACAGTCCAGAAGTTCTAGTCTGCGTGTGTCTCGGCTACTAATTGTGATGCATCTGTTTGCTCGTCCAGGTCTGGAGCGTGGAACAGAGTACTCGTTCCGGGTGTCGGCCATCACGGTGAATGGAACAGGACCGGCCACCGAGTGGACCACGGCTGAGACGTTTGAGAGTGACCTGGATGGTAAATACACCAGCTCTACTCTATCCACTGGCCCTCAACTATATTCAGTTTTCACTTTTTAATTTTCTTTTTTATTGCAGCCTTTAAACACCAACATTATTAGTGAGCTCTACATTCAGTTAAACCTAAAGACTAATTCAAGAAATCAAAAGAGGAAAAAGAAGTGTTGATAAAATCAATAGAAGGCCATTCAGTTAGATAGTAAAAAAAACAAAACATTGAGAATAATAAAAACAGGTATAATTGAAGACAAATAAATTAACTAAAACAAGAAAGCTAGGGATAAAAAAAAAGAAGAAGCCATTTGAAGTCTTTGTATGCTGTTGCAGCCCACAGGTGTACAGTGAAGAAAACCAGTAAAATTAGCCAGCATCTGCAATGGAATAAAATACTGAGAAGCCACATTAGTCATGACATCCATCATATGAAACACAGAACAAACAGAAGTCATTTAACTGATTGGAGCCATGTTGAGTTTGTAATTTTATTTCTGTCTGTGACAACCTCATGGGCAGTTTCTGCAGGTACATCTGACCCAAGAGTTACTGTCTGGAAATGTGTAAAAACAAATCAAATTAGAAATGTAGAGCAACAGAGAATGCATCTTTTTCCAGAAGAAAATTACTACCTTGATTCCAATAACAGGTTTCTCTTTGCATAACAGTTAAAAACATTCCCCAATCTGTGAAATCATCCAAGTCTTGATGTATCTAGAAAATTAGCCTTAATTACGTCGTGTCCTACATTTGTTTCCCAGAATCCCGTGTGCCAGACATGCCCAGTTCCCTCCATGTGCGGCCACTGGTGAACAGCATCGTGGTGAGCTGGACTCCACCTGAGAACCAGGACATTGTAGTGCGTGGATACACCATCGGCTATGGCATCGGCAGTCCTCACGCTCAGACCATTAAAGTGGACTACAAACAGCGGTACTACACCATCGAGAACCTCGGTAAGAACAGGACCAGACATGGGATGAGTCTCAACTGAAAGTGACAAGTCGAGTTATATGAGCTTATGACCATCTACAGTATCTTATATAAACAGTTGAGCCAAGTCAAGAGGTTCTAGTGTCACCAAATGCACAGTAATAATAACAGAGGTACTGTGTAACTCCTTAAAGTATAAAAGCAAATGTAAGGGTTAAAAAATGCCATTACAGCAAAACTTAAGCTGCACCACAGGGGTCGTAATAATGCACTACCCCACCTCCCCAAAATACATTTTTCTAAAGGCCATAATGACTATATAATGTTATATTAAAATGTTAATGTTGAATAATTTGGGATGTACTAGACTACTGTAGCTGTTTCAGGCTCATATATGCCCATTGAAAATGAAGGCAGTTTACTCCAATGCACATGTACAAAGAGCCATATATTTGTACTACTGAGCATCAGCATGTGTTTGATGGAGTGGAGAATAGGATGACCAGTTGAATATAAGTTTTGTATTGTGCAAAAAATCAGGTGCAATGGATCATGTACAAACCAATAGGGTGTCGGAATGGGATATGTTTATAGTTCTCATCCAACCACAATCATCGTCCAATTAGGTTCATACTGTCGACTAGAACTTATACAGATTTCCTTTTCTTATTGGTCAGACAGAGGGGAAAAGAGTTCATTCTTTTACCTTTACATGTTTCGGCAACAACCTGTAGCCTTCCTCAGAACGGTCACTTGTTGTTCCTGCAGTAGGGGAAATAATCGCCCCCTGTTGCCTGGAAAACCAGGATAAAACAGCTGACAGTGACACGTCACAGGAACAAGTGACCGTTCTGAGGAAGGCTACCGGTTGAAGCCGAAACATGTAAAGGTAAAAGAATAAACTCTTCCCCTCTGTCTGACAAACAAAGAAAAGGACATCTGTACAACCACAGTTAAATTTACTCTGGCGTGGCACGATTTGTCAGGATAGTTTTTTTTATTTGAACGATGACAAGCCGGAATGAAAACAAGCTGAGAGGAAATGGGAGTTACAAGGCTATTTTTAAAATGTAAAGAGTAGAAAGTACAGATAATAGCGTGAAAATGTAAAGAGTAGAAGTAAAAAGTTGGATAAAAAAATAATTACTCCAGTAAAGTTTAGATAACCAAAATTTCTACGTAAGTAATGCAACAAAGTCTTTGTACTTCATTACTGGACACCTCTTGATAATAATAATAATAATAATAATAATAATAACAATGATAATAATAATAATAATAATAATAACAATAATAACAATAATAATAACAATAATAATAATACATAAGTATGCTAATACACTCCTTGTTCCCTCTTTGTGTCTTATTTTTAAAGCTGCTTGACAATGACAATACGTTTCTTCTCCTGTAATATTTATTTTTTGTAGATGTGTTACACATATATCCTGTTCTTGAGTGAATCTTTCTTTGTTGTTCTATTTCTGTTTGTTTGGGGGGTTTAAGCAAACATTTTGTGTGTTTTCACAGATGTTTGACTCACAGCTTTATGAGTCATGTTTATGAATAATGTTGACTTTCACAACTTTGCCATAGATTTCCAACGACTATTTCCAAAGCTCTGTTTCTGATGCTGGGTCTCTGTTTTATTCATTTTGCATGAACTGTACTCATCATTGACATTATTAGATCCAAGGGCTCCATCCTGCACTATTTGATAAATGCCACCAGACATTTATTGCTATGACCTAGAAACTGATGCCTTTCAAACATTACAGTGGTTTTCTGTTTTACAAAATATAAATGTCACCTAATGACAATGAAATTATTATTAAATCAAAACTATTATTTAAAGAAAAAAAAATATCACTTTTCAGCAGATCCACACTCATTGAAGCATCAATCTGTTCTTCTGAGAATTAATGTGATATTCTCCACCACATTACATGTGCACAGAGAATCAGACACTAATTATAAAGATTGGCCTAATAGGCAAACTTTAATTAAAGGACAAATATTTACATAACAACAAACTTTTTTGGGGGTGTTGTACTGCTTGCTGTCTTTAAAGTGAAGAAAACATGAAGCCTTCCGCATACAAAATAATTTATCCAGTCCTACTTTGCATTCAAATCATTTCCTCATTCAGTCTGTTCAGTCTGAGGCAAACATGTACAGCTATGGAAAAAAAATAGAGCCCACTCTACATCTCCTGACTTAAACCACATTGAACACATCTGCAATATGATCAATAGGGAAGTGTAATCCAACTGCTTACATTTCTTGGCAAAAAAACACCAAACAGCATTGTAAAAGACTGAGACGCTGCACGAAAGCTCTGCCTGATTTCTAACCTCTAAAATTAAAGTATTTGTACTGTGTTGTTGAAAAAATCAATTTGAACTTGTCACTTTTCATTATTCGAGGTCTGAAAATAATGCATTTAGTCACCTTGTGCAAATAAATTCTCAAAATGACTCTGAATGTATTTTAAATATGCCAGATTGCTGTCATTAGGTACTAGAATAATGACGGCCCTTTTACTAAACACATACCAGTAAAAACAAAATTTAAATCCAATGTCTTTAGCCTTAAAGACCCACAGCCACCACTGACCAAAAGCATCTACTGATCTAAAATGTTTTATACCTTTTAATATGTAAAATGCAGCTTGTCACCGTCATCTTCTACAACATTGATTCACCAGTAAACCCATGGACTTTGATAAATGGCAGTGATCAAAGATGCTTTTATGTTCGGTTAATGATATATTTTGTTGAAAATGCAACTTTTTCGTCATTTTAGTCTGATTTGATTGAATAACCTTTGAATTCACGTTGAGCTTTAATGAACATCTACATGATCAGGAAATTAAATATAGGGGAAAACCAGATTTTCACTGTAAAATACAAAATGTAGAGGACAACATTGTAATAAGTGGTGATTTGGAAAGACAAAGAAAACATTTGGAAGTTGTGACAAAAATAGTTGTATGTCTTAAAGGGTTAACTCACACCAGAGCTGTCAATCAAAACTTAGGTAGATAAACAGTGATTTTCAGTTGCAGAAGAACCCAGATTTTGATCACGATGTTGGTCATACTTGAAGGTGTTTTTTTCTGATTGGCATATGAATCAATATTGATAATATCACACTTACCAAAATTTGAGGAAGAGGTCTAAAAGTAGATTATGTATTGATAATGATCTTAGAAAGTACAGGGATTTGTGGGCTGTGTTTCAGAATATCTATGTGCATAATTGAAGACTTCATTATATCTCAGTCAGAGAATGACTGTATTCATATACGCTCTCTGGCTAATGTTGCAATTATATGTCAGGAGTCTTGAGACCTCTGCCTTGATTATATGGCTGCATCAATTTATCTCACTCCTCCCACTTCAATCACCTTATTTTGTGTGTTAACTTTCTCACTGTGTCTCTTTCCAGACCCCAGCTCTCACTATGTGATCACACTGAAGGCCTTCAATAATGTGGGAGAGGGGATTCCTGTGTACGAGAGCGCCATCACCAGACCACAGTCAGGTACGAGGCTGCTCACTCTGCACTGTGCTCTTGGAATTTGGTTTTTACACAGACTACACTTACATGCACAAAATACAACTTTCATTCCGTTATTCCAAAACAGACAAAATTCATACAAAGTTCTTTACTTCCCACTAATATTCTGGTTTATTTGATGATACCTTAATTTAACTTGACACCCAGCAATGCACTTGTGTCCTCTGTACAGGACAAGAGTGTCACAACTTTACATAATAAAAGACAACCCACACACACACACACACACACCCCTGGTCTTATGAATTATTCACCCCCCTGATCCGTGAGGGGAACTCACTTTCACTTTCTCACAGCTTTGTCTACAGTGCTATGTAACCCACCATGTCCTCCACATACAGGTCTGTCACGTTACTTTTAAAATTACACCCCCCCCAAACTGCTCATGATGCCATTAGTGGGGTGTGGTTCAAAAAAAGGTTGAGAAACCCTGCATTAATGAATAAATAAACTGAGAAAACTGCTGCATTATGCGGTTTTCAATCAAAGCAAATATTTAATGTAAAAAAAAAAAAAAAAGCCATAACTTTTATTTTCCTGGGTCTCAGGAAGATATTACACATGTGTGCTAAAGTGATGCTACATTCAGTATATGGCTGCATAGCAACAGGAAAAGTTAACATCACAACCTTGTATTAGAGGTTTCCAATACTGAATTCCGTGAAGCTGGGCAGCGCCTCTGTATGGCTGCAGCCCACACTCGTTTTTCGGAACAAACGGTGCAACCTAATTTTCTTTTGGTAGTCCTTGGCATGCCAAATGACAATAAAGTCTAATCTAATCTACTGAAAAATAAGTACATACACATATCATTTTTACTGGGTGACTTGAACACTTGTACTTGGAAAAAAACATTGATTTAGAATGAGATTAGATTTAAGATTTATTTAGATAGATATTCCTACACTTTAAATGAAAAAATAATACTTTCTACTCTTATGGAGCCATTATAAGGTGTTAAAGTGCAGGAAAGGATAACTTGCAACAAAATTATTTTTCATCTTAATCAAATAATTTCAAATGATTTTAATGCCTTATAATAGCTATTAGTGCATGAAAAGATATGTAATGTAATACACTGGAGGACTCACCATGATGCCACAGTGGACAGTGGACATGTTGTTGATCAATACCGGTTATCTTCTAACTGAAACTTGATTATGAGATTATTACATATTGTGCATGTAATTTTTTTTATTGTGCTGACCTAATTCAGAATAGTGTTGGATGCCCAAACAGAACGCACTGTATTCACCAGAATCAAAGTCAGATTATTGTCATATTTGGAATAATAGTGGGAAATGTGTATGTAAATGTAGTCACTGAAAGTAAACTGGAATTGCTGCAGCTTTTACTCTCCGTATCAGTCATGTGTGGTGGAGAACTGCAGCCTTCAAACTCAAAAAATATCATGTAATAATGGACACTCCTACAACTATATAGCTCCAGTCACTTAGACAAATATCTCAGCTGACATTTATCTTTGCTCTCTGTAACCTGCGATCATTACCAGACAGAGCACGTCTGGACTCCAAATTACCAAGGACATAACGGGTCATCAGGACGTCTCTCTGCTCTCATTAACTCTCATCTTCATGGCCTCCAGTACGCATAAGTTTCTTTTTAATCAAATGTTAAATCCCGTCCTTTTTTTCGCCTCCAGTTATCAGCCAAATATATTACAGGAGAATATTTTGATCTGTAGCATATGATGCAGATATCTTTGTCCTGTTTCTTTCTTGCCTCAGCCATTGAACTCTCCATTCTGGCAGGCATCCAGTAGATCTATAACTCCTTATTCTTCAGATCCCTGCACTGTTAACAATTAGAAGTCAAACTTAAGTGCCCATACAGTGTGCTTGACAAGTAATCTTAAAGTGTGAAGCCAGCGTGTGAGCAGAGTTGGTGCAGTTTGTGACAGTGTCAGACAGCCAGCCCCTGCTCCCTGGTGAGGCCCAGAATGTGTGCCCCCCCCCCCCCAACCCCCCCCCCCCCCCCCCCCTCAGCCTTGATCACTCCAGTTTGTCTCCGCTGCAACTCTTATTGCGCAGCCTGACTTGAGAGGGGTGGGGTGTAGGATGACATGAATCACGTCAACACGCTTCGAGGGGGGGTGGCAGTCTTGGCGTGCGCACACACCCGCGCATGTTATACTGTACACTTCTTCCTGTGAAGCTCGCTCTTCCTCACATACTCACACACGAACGCTGCCGCACACACTCGCAGACCCCCTGTGGTGGCTTTGGCAACCCTTCGTCAGATCCAAACGTTTCCTCTCAAAGCAGAACCAAAGCCCACCACCATCGTCTACTGCTGAATCCTCGGGGGTGCGTTCCCTTCCTGCCAGTTTGTTCAAGTCGGGATTAAAAAGATGAGCTGACCTACATATTACTTTTTAAAAAAAAAAAAAAAACTGCGGAGAAACTTGGTGAACTTGGGTTGAGAAAGTGCTAGGTTGAATGTGTTATAATAGTTTGACATCTTAACTGAAAACCAGGAAATGAGGGATTTCAGCCCATCTATAAAAAATACAAGTTTGAAAGGTAAGTCAGCCTTTCAGCTGCAGCACGCTCAACTTAGAAAAAGTGGAGACTACATTCTTCCAGGCTGGGTAAAGAAATGCTGCTTACATGTCACTAGAAAACCTCATTGCCTCTCCACAACCACATGAATGCTTGGATCTTC
>JAPTYQ010000018.1:21636063-21671052 GCA_029814465.1 Ostorhinchus cyanosoma | reverse complement strand
GGCTAATCTAGTATGATACAGGGCTATTTTCTGTACTCTCCATAGCCAGATAACCTAGTAATACTTCATAGAAATGCATGTATTTTTTCCGGTCCAAAAACCGGTTTTCCGACTTTAGGTTTTTTGGACTCGGTTCCCGGACGTTGAACCGGTCTATACAGGTCCAGCTGAACCGGTATCCACCCCTAGTCACGGGTATTACCATGTTGAAATGCAAGTGGTTGGACTATTAGAGGGTTTCTCAATGGTGGTGGTACTCCACATAAAGACCCTATGTGCACAAATTTATTTTTGCCTGGGAATACCGTACACACTGACAGGTGGATTGGTGCGGTGACTGCAGTAATGCGGACACTTAACCGATCCGTCGTGGTGAAGAGGGAGCTAAGCCAAAAGGTAAAGCTCTCAATTTACCAGCCATTCTACATTCCAACCCTCACCTATGGTCATGAGCTCTGGGTAATGACAGAGAGAACAAGGTCACAAAATAACTTTTCCCCGGAGGGTGCCTTTAGAGATAGGGTGAGGAGCTCGGACATCCAGGAGGGACTCGGATACCCCTTTTCCACCAAAAAGAACCTGGTGTTAGTTCGGTGCCAGTGCTAGAGCCGGTGCTTAACTGGTTACAACCTTGTGCATTCAAAGAACCAGTTTGCTTTTTCACAGGCCAAGTGCCAAGTCAGAGCCACATCAATACGTCATTGTAAAATGTGATCACACGACTGGGTCTGGTGCAGGAGATGCTTGCCCAGCAGCAAACGCTTCTCTTGTGTTTACAAGCCTATCTTGCAATCCAAAGGCAAAAAACATAAATATTCACTCTAGGGCGTGTGTCATAAACATAAATATGTGGGTTTCTATATTTCATATGTAGAAAGGTAATGCAAGGATAGTCTGTAAACGGGTAATTACTGAGGTCAGCAAAGCGGTATCATTACCCAAGTTTATGAGACATAGGAAAACATGGACAAAATTAACTTGATGCATTTCAAATGGGTTTATTCACACTGAAGTAAATAGATAAATAGGCTCAAATAATAAAATTATAAGAACTTTACAAAAGGGAAGAAAAATCCAGGTGCTGTTGCTGTGAATCTTGCTCCTCATTCGTGGACAGCTGTAAAGAACAAAACAAAGAAACTGTGGTTTAATTTGACATGTTCTTCCTAGTGTGGGCAATAATCCCATCTACTGGAACATGGTTAACTACTGTTAGAACACTAACCCTGTCTACTGGAATACAGTTCAGTTAACTACTGTTAGAATAATAACCCAGTCTACTGGAATACAGTTCAGTTAACTACTGTTAGAACAATAACCCTGTTCATTGGAACACAGTTAAGTTTACCACTGTTAACGACTGTTCAGACCATAACCCTGTCTACTGGAACACAGTTCAGTTAACTACTTGGTTCAGTTCTACCTTTTATCAACCAACCCAGGAAACAGCGTTTTGGTGACAACTTGGAAATGTTTTTGCTATCTTGTTGTTAGCATCGCAGTAGCTAGCATTTTAACTTCCATAGCATTTGTAGCTCGCTTTAATCTATAAAATCAACTTTTTTTGAGCTAGTAACCATGCGTTTGAGAAACAAAACTTACCAGCGTCGTTTACTGCTGTTAAAACAACAAACTCATCCACAAAGGAAATTCTCCTGTCCATGTCCACAGTGGCTCAGTTCAGTGCACCAGTAGTCTGATTCACTGGTCTCCTAAAACCCAGTCCAACAGGTCCAAATGCAGGATTATTTTCGGCCATCCACTGCGTCCAAGCTGTCTTTTCTGGTCCCTGTAGTCCATCTTTAACTTCTTTAGTTTGTTTAGAAGCTGGTCCTAGTCTGGGCATGTCCATCTCTTTTTATATTTCTTTGAACACTGGCTTTGTGCCAGAGGCTCCCCCCAGCTGGTCTTGGACTTCAGATGAAGCCCACAGAGCCAGAAAGCACTGGGTCTCCTCCTCTGTCCACTGCTGCTTGTTTGTGGTATCTGACTCTTTCTCGAAAAACTAAAGTAATAACCCGCTGGTTGTAGTTTTAAAAATGCTGGTTCATAGCATTTGCTGTTCCTGTTTGGGTCTGTAACTCCTGCCCACTGATGACACAGGGGGCTGTGTCATCGGTTCTTAGTCTGGCCCCGGTCTAGCCTAGCTCAAAATTGGTGCCTCCATGGAACCTTTGTGCAACCAGTGTGGAACTGGTTTGGCCAGTGCTTGGGCAGTGGAAATGCAAAGAACTGGTGCTAAGTCAGGCACAAGTTCCGAACCAGCCCTGGAACCAGTTTGGTGGAGAAGGGGTAAGAGTAGAGCCACTCCTCCTCCATGTCGAGAGGAGCCAGTTGAGGTGATTCAGGCATCTAGTGAGTATGCCTCCCTGGGGACGTGTTTTGGGCGTTCCATTCCAAGGGGAGACCTTGAGGCCGACCCAGGACATGCTGGAAATCCCTCTGGATACCTCTGAGCTGACCTGGGAACACCTTGGGATTCCATGGAAGAGCAAGTGGAGGTGGCTGGGGAGAGGGCTGTCTGGGCTTCTCTGCTGAGGCTGCTGCCCGCACGACCCAGACCCGGTTAAGCAGAAATTGACGAGTACAATGAGTATGAAGAAATGTTAACAGGGCTGCAGCAACTCGTGGCCACCCATGTGGCACTGTCTTTTAAAGTTTTTTTTAAGAGTATATTTACAATATAAGATAGACACCGTCTGAACAACAACTGACTCTCGATGAGTCTCTAAAAGTCAGTTCCCAGAAGGTTCCAGCCTGTTTAAAGATACAGATTGTCTGTGTAGTTCTGAACTGTGGGTAATTTAATTGACTAAATAGAAAAGCTGAAAACCAACATTTTTTATCACTCCGAAATTTTACATCAAAAATAAGTAGCATACGTGTACAGTGTATTGAAAAGAAACATTTAGACTTGTGAAAAACTACATTTGAATGTATTTAGCTCCAGTCTGTTTAATCCAACCCCCGTTGGATCCTCTATTGCTATTTTTCCTCATAATTCAGATTTATAGTATACATTAACTATTTGATCTCCGTTAGAATATTTTTTATCTGTAGGGACACAAGTGTTTTTCTGGGAAGCTTTTGCAGTTTCCCCTCACTTCCCACATGAAGAAAATCCTTAAAGATAATTAATTATAAGCAGATGCCTAGTTGAGGTTGACCTCTTTCCTTATGCCTCTGTCTTGTAAAAAGAAAAAAAGATCTTCAGGGAGAGGTCAGGAGGACTACCCAGCATTCCACTGATCTGTTTGACAAAAAAATGGGCCAGATAAGCCAAAAATTTTACCTACAAAATTAGTAGCTTCCACCAAATTCAGACTGTTGCTATATTATGAATTGACTGCTTGCTGAATCACTCTTAAAGATTTAGTAACTCAAGAGAACTGTTTTGCTGAAAATGATAATGATTTTCCACCTGAGTAGCCTCTGCTAGTAAAAGGCCTGGGCAGCCTTGTTTTCAATTGAAAAATGGTACATCTCTAATCTGACACATTTTTAGGCCTCCCACAGGCTCCCAGGGTTTTAAGGCACTCATTCCTATGGTACAATTAGCAACCCACAGAACTGGATAATGGTGTCCAGAAACACAGGATGGAGCTCAGCGTGACTCCTACATGCCAGTATGCTAGCTGACAGCATTCATGCCACCTTTCAAGCTGCAGTGTATTTCCCATACCCATCTGGCAAGTCATAAGTCCTCAGGAACATATTTGCAGTAAATATGCCTAAGTGGTGGATTAGGAGGGATATTGATATTTAGTTTTATGTTCTTGGATCTCTGCCATATTTACTTAAAGCAAGCAGAAAGACAGATGCCTTGACAACTCTTTATTGTACCGCTTAATTTCTTAGACCTATGTCCTTTCCTCATGGCACACAAAGCATGAATGGATAGGGCAGAGTTTAGTCATTGCTTTATTTTAATCCATTATGTACTGCCAGGAAGCTTCATAAAGACAGCAAATTCAATTTTAATAGTGTACATATTAATTAAACTTGCTATTCAAACAATCACATCTAAATAAATGCTGCTATATACATAAATATCTATTAGTTAAACATACAAATAAGAAGAAACAAAACTGTGTAATATAGTGTCACAAAGATCCCCACAGTGTCTGTATCAGCAGATTGTCGATATGAAAGGACTGGCTTTAGGAATGAGGACAGAAAAAACAATCAGATCATCTCAGTTTTGTTTTTTTTGTTTGTTTGTTTTTTTTACTTTTTTGCATTCCCAAGGACTGAGCACAGCTTTTGCAGTCTGATAGAAGAAGGTCTGTATGATTGAAGCAGCAGCATTTCTTTGAAGTTTCTTGAAGAGACCTTTTTAATAAGAGTCTGACTAGCAATAAGCTCCGGCAAACTTTGAATCATGCTCAGCCAAAGGCAGTTAACAGTCTGACCTGATTTCCTGTTCAAAAAAGATTACATCCTTAATACACGCACTGTAATAGGTACAGAAGTTCCAAATATCAGTTATTGGTTTCCTTGATTGCAAGTAATCAGTTTTAGCCCAGACAAATCCATAAACAACATTTTCCATCATTTACATTACAATTTTAGATGTTAGATTCACACTTGCATATATTGAGGAATAAAATGAGCTTGAGCCCAAAGATCATGAGCAGCTCACATGAAAATGTAGAATGGTGAGAGCTGCAGTCCTTCCATTATAACTGTTTGAAGATTTCCCAACACTGCGCTCTAATGACAAGACGTGAAATAAAAGCCAAGGTGACAGATGGAAGGGATTTGGTCAAAATTAGAGTGAGTGGAGCATGAATGATGTTATTCAGTTGGGAGGTTGTGATTTGAGTCAGTGAAAGGATTATTCTGCACCAGAGTGACATAGTGGGATGTGCAGGTACTCCTGGTTTTTTTTTTTGGTTTTGTTTTTAAACCTCTAGGTTAATGTTTACCTAGTTGCCTTTTCTGTCCCCCAGTAACCTTGTGGTGCTCCTCCTCCTGTCTACCACAGCAAAGCCTCTAATGGTTCACCTTGGACCCAAATTAGAAATATTATTAATCAGACATGTCAAGAATAGTAAACACTTTGGCCTCCCACCTTGTTCAGAAATCCCTCACATGGTTATCAGTTAATTTCTGTTCTTCTGAGACATGTTGTTAACCAGTTAGAATAAGGATTAAATGTGAAGGTGTGATGTTCCATTGATATGTGTGGCTGAATTTTTTTTTCACTCTTTGTATTTGTAGCAGAAGGAGTGCCCCAGGTGTTCTACTTTGGCCCCTGTGGGAAGTACAATGCCATGGTTCTGGAGCTGCTTGGGCCAAGCCTAGAGGACCTTTTTGACCTTTGCGACAGGACCTTTTCACTGAAGACTGTCTTAATGATTGCCATTCAGTTGGTGAGTTGAAAATGAGCTCAACAGCCAAACAGAAAAAGCTCAGTTCAGACCAAACATTAACAAAACAAACTGATCTGAAAGTCATACCAGTGCAACTAGAACATGTATTGTTCCCATAGCAATATCCCCCTTGATTTACATTTTTATTGGTGACCTTTCAGGCCCTGTAGATGTAGGTAATTCAATGTGTTATCCTGGCCGACTATGTAAGATCTAGCAGGATTTAGGAGGATCTAGTACAGTATAAATTGAATGCAACATAATAATTATGTTTTCAACAACAATAAGAGCCTTTGTGTTTTCGTTACATTAGAATCAGACAGACAGATGGGTGAGGGGGTGAGCTAACACTAAACTCAAAGGTTCAGTGTGTGATATTTAGTGATCGTGAATATCCCCCTCTCTTACTCTTACCTATTGTGGCAACAAAAATATGTTACAGTGTGCGTTTCTTTCTGTATTCTTAGCTTATAGTAGGAGACAGCAGTGCATCTTAACATTGGGTGCCTTATGCTATAAAATAGAAATAAATGAAAGAACATTCTGAGCTAATGGAGAAACATGGTGGTCTACGTGAACAGTAATTCACTCCCTTTGTAGATATAAGCAGCTCGTTCTAAGTTAACATTTTCAGATGATTATATGCTAATAAAAACTGTTTATGAATATTGTTCCATTTCTCCAAATTGACCTTCATAAATTCCACTAAAACCTAGATACCAGACCTTTTTATTGAGACAAAATCATTTGACAGCCTTGTTAGTGTGACAACTACAGTAGTTATTTGTAAAGGGGAAAATGGCTCTTATTCTATAAGCTGAATTTATAAAAGTCCACGTCTGGATAAACTACAGTGACATCTTCATGACTGCAACTATGAGAGAGATAAGGATGCAACTTAAAACTGTTATTTAATTTCAGAAATGCGAATTTCTATTAAAAAAAACAACTTTTGTTTGCTTGGGACCTTGGCAAAGGTGAATCTATAAATCATATTTCATGATACCTGGTGGTCCCTGTCCTCACAAAGCTAATCAAGTTTTGACAGGTCAACACAAGACCAGGTGAACATCTATAGCTTCTATTAGTCATAAAATCTTCCTACTGATAAAGTAATTTATGAAAGGGCTAACAGTACGCTCATTTTAGATTAAGTTAATGAGACCAGAATGACTCCTGCTTAGTAGCTAAAAAGATTATTTTAATGTACATCACTAGGAGGTAGACATTTAGGAATCTATCCAGCTAAGGGCCACTTTAGGATATGTCAATGTTGGCGCCCGTAGACCAGTTTTCTGCTGCTGAAATTTTACCTTGATGATTTATCAGGAATCTTTGGTCAGAACTAGGATTTTCAGTAATGATCTTCAACAGAATCGCTGGGTGTATATTTTTTTTAAGAACAGGTTCGAAAAATATCATGTTATTTGTAGGTTTACGGTTACAGATAAAATGTATTAATCCCCATGGGAAAAAGCTGTTCATAAGGTCAAGAAAACAAAAGAAACCAAAATTAAAATGGGAAAAAAAAAAAGGCTGAATTTTTATAGTATTTGCAGGGTAAAGGGTATAATGTCTGTCTCCCTGTAGCAAAATGCTATTTATATCAATAAAATATGGTCAGGTGTCCTCAACACCAAGTGAATTAGAAACACTCTTGCCATTCTCTCATGGTGCTAATCTGCTTTTAATGAAGGTGACCACATTTCACAAAAAACTGCAATTTCTGACTGATCTTGGTGCCTCAATCACTGTATGACTTTTAATATTAAATGTGGAGGGAAAAGACAAACATGAAACATGAAAATGTCAACAAAAAGCAACTAAATAAGTTTCCTAGTTTCATTACTGGAATTGCCTTGGCAATGAAGTTTCTCAGGATTTGTAAATGTATAAATGGAACAAGTGTAGTCACTTGGCTGTTCTGTAAGCCGGCATGGCAGTCAAGAGACGAGGTGAGCAGCACAGATTCTTATTACCCAGTCTGCACAGTAGCAATCTGTCAGGACACACATTCTGTTGGTCAGTTAGGTAAGCTGTCGAAAAGAGCAAAGCCATCACTGAATCTCATTAAGTCTGAGCAGCCCAGAAAAGTGGTTAGACCCAGTCCTTTTAGCTGTCTCAGAGATTTCAAAATTTCTAACATTTCAATCTGTCAGCACAAATTCTGCAGTGCTCTGGTAATACCGATAGCTTTGCGAATTTGAAATGAAACCTACAAAACAGTACAACGTAGTAATGGAGAGAAGGAACAGTTGTCAATCACTTTCAGTCCCCTGTGTACACTTTCAAAAAACAAGAAATAGTACTTAAAATTAGCAAAACGGGTACATTTTACTTACCAAGCAAGTAAAAACATCTATCTTCAAAGAACTGACTAATATCTTTAACTAGTGGCCAGACTGAAAACGAGTGCAAAAAAAATTCAATGAAAAGAACCAATTAATAATTACTGTTAAAGTAACCAGATTTAACATTACTGGTAAGAGTAGTAGTATTGATAAGATCTGGACGATACCCATCCCTAGTACTATGTACATAATGCATGACTGATGTGTTGTGGTGCAATACAGACTAAACAGTACATATAATTTGTCAGTTCCTAAGAGATGAAAAAGATGAGATTCTAAATCAGAGCCACATATCCTCAAGACTCATATTTGTTTCAAACAGCTTTCTAAGTTTCAAAAAACAGAGTAAAGTGCTGAAAAAAAAAAAAACTTTGAAAAAACTATTAGAGGTGAAACTTAAAAATCTTAGATGACAAATAAGTACAAAGCAATCATAAAACAAATGTTTTGAAATTAAAGTGAATTAAGACATTTTAATTTAAAAACCAGTCCTCAGAGATATATGTTGAAGTTTCCTCCCTCCAGCAGGTTTTTTAGTCTTTCACAAACACTTTTTCTTTTGTTACACAGTTCGTGTTGGGTATCAGCTTCCGTATACATAAAAATCTCTAGTGCTTTGGTGATTGTGTGACAAAACTTTTGCTTCCTATATGCATATGATGTATAATACATTTTTTAGAGGGCCAAAATAGTTGCAGATCTTGTTTTGTGCTATTGCAGAAATATTATAATATATGTCTTTTGCCTGTCAATTCATCTCTAACTTTAACATCATGAATCTGGAAATACTATTGAGTACTGTTCAAACAGTCACGTTCTGCAGTACAAATGTAAACCTAAAATGTAGTTGTTTTCTTGATGCTTAATTTACTAAGGTTTTAGCTTCCTAAGTGATTGGCGTAATTTGCTGTTCTCTGCTGACTCTGCTCTCTCTTCACAGATTTCTCGAATGGAGTATGTGCACTCTAAAAACCTCATCTATAGGGATGTAAAGCCTGAAAACTTTCTTATTGGACGGCAAGGGAATAAAAAGGAACATATTATTCACATCATTGACTTTGGCCTGGCCAAAGAATACATCGACCCAGAGACCAAAAAACACATTCCATACCGGGAGCATAAGAGCTTGACTGGTACTGCCCGATACATGTCCATCAACACACACTTGGGCAAAGGTAGGATTACACCCAATCACAGCCTGTTTTGTGTTGTTCTGAAATGCAAATTTTTACATAAGGTGACTTGGAACACTGGTGAAATGCTTACAAATCTATTGTTGTAGAGCAAAGCCGGCGAGATGACCTGGAAGCCTTAGGGCACATGTTCATGTACTTTCTTCGTGGGAGTCTGCCTTGGCAGGGACTAAAAGTATGTTAAACACACTGAGCTGTCACTCACTCTAAACACCAGTAAAGACAGGTAGTATGTGATGTATGTGCCAATTCGGATACCCTTACAAAGTCTGTTTGTTTTGTTGCACTATTATCTCTGGTTAACTGTTTTAGAATGTACATAAAACCAGTGTCAGTTGATATAAAGGCCAAAGTTTTCAGTGAAGTGCTGAAATTCAGAAATTTTTGTTAATTTTCACTACGTGTCACTCATGATGGTAATTTTAGAGTCTGGTTTCAACTGGCTCTACTTGTAAAGTGTCTTAAGATAACTTTTGTTATGGTTTGGTCCTATATGAATAAAATTTGATTGATTGATTTAATTTGATAACTGGGTTTTGTCTATCTTTATGTAATGACTGTTTTAAGTCACTCAAAACATTTGAAGATGTTTGCAACATCTCCCGTTTACCCCATGGAGGATTTCTATATACAGTATGTATTTTTCTTCTGCAGGCTGACACCCTGAAAGAACGATACCAAAAGATCGGAGACACGAAGCGAAACACTCCTATTGAGGTCCTCTGTGAAAACTTCCCAGGTATATTAATAAGTAATAAGTAGCAGTTTACTTTGGTCCTTAATCGTACTTTTTCCAATGTAGATCATCAGCAGTAGGGCATTAAAATACAGGGAAAACAAGTCATATTTAAAGAAAAATTTTCCTATGTAGTGTAAGTTTGTGCTTTACAAACTCTGTTGCATTTGTCCATGGGGATAGGTAGCTTGTTTTGTGTTTTTTTTTTTTGTGTATGTTCTGTATATCTGTATAAAAACAACAATTCCTATTGTTTAGACCTTTTTTTTTGTTTTACTATCACGGTAAAAAAACTGTTAAATATCAAATCAATTCACATATTTTCAATCTCAGGGACTGGTTGTAGCTGACTTAAAAGTAAATAATTTATCATGGTCAATCTTTTGCAATGAAATTAAATGATTTTTGCCTAATCCAGAGGAGATGGCGACCTACCTGCGATATGTGAGACGGCTGGACTTCTTTGAGAAACCAGACTATGAATATCTGAGGACTCTGTTCACTGAACTATTCGAACGAAAAGGATACACTTTCGACTACACCTATGACTGGGTTGGCAGGCAGATAGTAAGTTACGCAAACTGTAAATGCATGCATTATTAGGTCACAGCTTAACATTGAACTGGTTGTTTTTGTTGTCCACAGCCCACACCAGTGGGGTCTGTCCATATAGACTCTGGAGCGTCTGCAGTCACACGGGAAAGCCACGCCCACAGAGACCGGCCCTCACAGCATGCGCCCATAAGAAATCAGGTATGACACGGTTTGCTATTTAATGGTGTCACCGTTTATTTTAATTTACGTGATGAAACAAATGTGTTTTAAACTAAATGTAAATTTATATAAGAGCTGTCCTTATAGGTAATGGGAAAGTCTCTTACAGTGACTAGAATAACCCAGGATTTTTGAGTTGTCAAGATCCCACCGTTAACCTGAAGTATGTTTGTGTAAATGTTATATGTAAATATGTAAATGTTCCACAGAATCCACACATTATTCATGAGGAAATGTGAAAATTATTTGATTTTATTTGATAGTTAATCAATCTGCTCTATCAGGTATGCTTGATCAGAAACTGAAAACTTGCAGCTGTAGATATTTTTCATTGAAGATGCACCCATCGTGTTGACTGGATCACCCAGTTTTCAGCGTGATCAGTGTCAGATGTGTGCTACGATTCTGTGCTGGTCAAATTTACATGCATGAATCTCATGATGGTTCATGTTGCATGAGCAGTAGCAACACAGACAGTAACATCACAACAAGTCAGACACAAAGCTTTCATCATCATCATCAGGAAGATCTTCACACAAAGAATAAAATGAGGGTTTTCAGTAGTGGAGCCAGACAGTTTGAGTTATTGAGTAATCACTCATCGGCTACTGCTATGCTCTTTTTTTTTTTTTACTGGATCTAGAAATTTACCCGGTGATCCTCAGCCCATGCTGTGCACTTCCCACACTATCCTTCAAAACGAAACGCAGTAATTCCAGTGAAATCCTGCTGAGAGCTGATGTCCAAAATTAAGTGATGACATTACCTCCATCCTCCTTGGAGGAAGTAATAATGTGGACACTGCGCTTCATTTTAATTGGATTTCATTTGTACAAAAATGGATCTGTCCATTAAACAGGAATACCTCATTTTCAGATTAGTTTGAGAGAAACTCAGAGAACATCTCATAACCTAGTGTAGTTTTATTGTTTTATGATAGTTTTGCATTGAAGAATAGTTACAAAAGTCTAGACCTATGTTGTCCATAACTTTTCTCTGAAAAAACAATTGTACCAAAATGTGAGGCTCTACATCAGACTTTGAACTAGAGCTGCGGCTGTCGATTCTTTTTTGAAATTGAGTATTCTGCCAAATATTTCAGCAATTACCCAAGTAATCAGATTTTTTATTTTTTTGCATCAAGCTGTCATCGAGACTCATTTTTATGGACTACAACAAATGCATAGCCTACGTTCTAACCAGTGCTGCTGGCTTCTCAGTTAGCAATCACATTAAATCAGCTAATGTTAAGCTACTTTTGAGTGGAAGGGAGTATTTTCCTTGTGCTGCCTTCGGATGATGACCTGGTCTTGTTCATAAAGGGATGCTTTCTGTTCAGATGTTGAAGCATCAAGGAAGTGCTGTTGTGGTAGGCCAGTTCAAGTTTGCAGTACACATATTG
Source organism: Ostorhinchus cyanosoma (assembly GCA_029814465.1). NCBI lineage: Eukaryota > Metazoa > Chordata > Actinopteri > Kurtiformes > Apogonidae > Ostorhinchus > Ostorhinchus cyanosoma. Next base: position 21,659,221 of record JAPTYQ010000018.1, on the reverse strand, counting down.
CACGAGATTCTGGGTTTTTTTAAGTTTGAAGTGATCTTGCACTTTGAACATCTTTTACCTTTTGCGGACATCTCCTCACTCTCTTCCATAGCTCCAACCATGCGTCACTGTTTACAGTCCATATAGAACACAATCCCCAGGGCAGAATGCAATTACAAAATTAATAATTAAACGAATACTCGAGGCAAAAAAAAATATTCGAGGATTTTTTTGTACTGAAATTACTCAAGTACTCATTGCAGCTCTACTGTGAACATCAGAGTTTTCCAGGAAAACAATGCATCTCCATTTTTAATACAACAGATAAAATGACTCCAAAATGTGGCCAAACTATGTGGTAAATCCTTTTTGTTTTCAAAGCTGTGGAACAACCCAACCTTCCAGAGTTCACACTGACTTCAATCTATATTGTTTGTTTCAACACTTTAGCTGGGCGATGTTGTGGATTTCTGTTGCAGAGCAGTATACTAAAGAAAAGACTGCTCTTTGGTAACAAAAAGTGAAAATCTGTTTAATATTTAATGACTGTTTATATGCATATTTGAATGAGATTGAGGCCAAAGTTTGATATGTTTGAGCTTACCCTCATTTGGCTTCAGGCTCATTACTTTTTGATTCAGTTTTCTGGCTGAAACTTTGCTTTAATTTTGATTTACTTTTTTATTTTATTACCTTTTTTCTTTCTTTATTTCTCATGCTGCTTTGCATGGTACCTGGCCTCGCACACCATCTTTCCTAACACAAATATTCCATCACCCTCCACCCCCTCCCCTGTCCATTGCACCCCCTCAATTCCACCGTCACCGACGTGCCCCTCCCCCGACTCCTAAGCAGACAGCGGCTTCTGATCGACGAGGAGCATGGGAGGTGCAACCTACTCGCCAAGCAAACTCCTCCTATCTCACCTCCCACCTGGCAGCGGACAGGCACGGGGGCTCAGTGCAGGTATACACCCCTCACCCAGTGTCCCCACAGAGTTTTAATGGGCTCAGATCTGTCTCATAACACTCAAGTCAAATGTCCTGCAAATGACAACAAAACAACTAGAATTAAATTAAATGGCTTTAAGCTTAAGTCTTTCTGCAGAGATTTCAAAGCAGATTTCATTTGAGGTGTTTTTTGTGAGACTTAAAATTTCTCTGTGTCACATTATGTACATACTTGTGTGCTTATCTGATGTTAATGAGTCTATTATTTTTGTATTTGAATAGGCGTAAAAAAAAAGGTGAAACAGACATGTCTGAAAATAACAACCTGTCCTTTATTCCAGAACCAGCTGAAATAACCACAAAAAGGATAACATTTAAAAGATATATAAACAATAATGGTATAAAAGTATGCATAAAAATATCTATCGATATGAAGAACAATTCAAAATGACATCTACAATAGGTGCACAACTTGTGATGGAACTAACATACAACTGGAAAAAAAGTCAAATATTTTTTATGTTTGTGTGAGAGCATAAATGTTATAAAGAGTAAGTGATGGATCCAATGAAGGAAAGCAAGCATATAGGCATTTTCTGCCTTCTTGTCCTTGGCTCTTCTGAGCAATGCTTCATGTTGTTTGTGTTAATCCTCTTGTTATGTGCGTCACAATGAACGTCCGTGTGAAACACAACAGTGGAACCAATGTTTAGTGGCAACAAAATTAGAGAAATAAAGCTTTTATCCAGGAAAATTGTAATCAAATAATTTTTTTCAATCAGTTCAAGTCAGTGAATGGTGTTGGCTCTACTTGAAGCCAAATATCTGACGTAAGTGTAGGGCTGGGCAATATATTGGAGGAATTTATCAAGATTTTGTCCTCTAAAAATCATGAAAAATGTCTAAACTGCAAAAATCAAAGATAAAGCTAGCTAAATAAATAAATTGCAGCCTATTTACTTCTTTTAATAATCATTGTGAATCTTTCTTAATTTACTGAGAGATGGAATCACCTTTTTTAAATTAGTGAATATTTAATGATTCTAATCAGTGAATAGATTGCGGTATCTGCAACAGGTAACGTGGACTGATGAGGAAACCAAAGTATTGTTCAGTGTCATCCATGGAAAAGAAATGCCATTTTTAGATGCAAAACCGCTACAAAAGATTGTTTCCTCTACTCATAATTACTGCCATGCGTAACATACCTTTTACTGCCCCCTTCTGACCCCTCAGCTGCCTTCGTTCACGTCAGATTCACTTGACGTTTTATAGAAACACTTTTAATGGCTCCAATAACATAGATAATGTTAGTTTAATGTTGAATGTTACATTTTGTTTATGTAATAATTGGATTTGTTTGTATTTTATATTTGTGTATGAGACAGATCTATAACCATTCCCCTCCCACCCCTTTACCCCTGGCTGGGAAATGTTATTTTTCTGCACTACCATATGCATGTCATCTGGTGCCACCCACCCCAGATGGTGAAAATGTGGTTTTGCTTGAGAAACTTTAATAGTGTCGTGGCATTTCAAACCCAGGTCATACTCTTTACAATGCTCTGGCATTCCTTGCAAGATGAAGAAGCCTCTTTCTTGCATGGCGGGGTGACCTGGCTTATCAGGCTCAGTGCATGTGGTTTTGAGTTGTGGAGGGAACATCCTGGTGTAATTTGTACTCCAGTCTTCACTCAATATTATCTTTGTCTCTTTGTTTGCGTGGGTGTGTAACATTTAAGCTCATGGCTGATTTGAGCAAATCCCATTTACTGCCATTGGTCTTACATTGTACATTAGATCCTTCTTTCTTTTTCTGTAGACCAAAACATATCTATGATGGTAATGAGGAGAATTAATGAGGACCACATGAGAGGCAGTACAGCTGGTGCAGGAAAGTTAAATTTTCCAAGGCAAAACAGACGTGATGTTTTTGTAAACTTGAGTAGGTTGCATAGCAAAAGTAATTTTAACCATATGTATTTTTTTTTTTCAAAAGGATTGAGCATTATTAGTGGAGAAAGGAGTTTACATGAGACTCAAAATGTACACTTCCCCATGCACACAAAGTTGTGTCATTTCTTCTGCAGGTGTATCGGACATCCATCAGTAACTGCTCTTTATATATTGTAAATGTTTGTCAACAGACTGTGGTTTTGTTTGTTTCCAGACGTAGTGTTTCATGGCTCATCTGTGTCTGATTTTGTTGGAGTGTGTTCTTTTTCAGGTGTTTCTGCTATACAGGTGTATCATTGTCAAAGTGACCTGAAAAAACAAATGGATTTCAGACTAATAATGGGCCAATATCATAACCTTTATATAAAAATGGATAATGCGCTATGAAAATATGAAGCCAAATTATCATGGTTTTAGGAGTAATACTACCTCTATGAGGCCTTTTGATACAGAGCTGTAATCTGTTTTTTACATTATCAAATAGCATTAAAAAAAATGTATCAGAAAGATGATGCATTGAACATAAATCACTCTTTAAATGTAGTTTAAAAAAAAAAATAAAAGACTGAAATCAGAATATGTATAGAACATTTAGAACAGAGCTACCCGCCAGCAGCCAACTGTTATGTCTGTCCATCTCTATACACAGTATATGGTAAAAATCAACTTCCTACTAATTCCTAAAAATTATTTGTTTAAAATATAATTTCAAACTTTTTATACAGGCAAATGGAAATTAAGTTTTGTGGCTGTTAACTGCTGCAGTAACACCCCGGAGGTATCATCATAACCCAGTCACTGACAGCATGCAGCGATACACACTAACTACTTCATATTTTAACCTTGAAAATATTCATTTATAAATAAGGTCCACCTGAATTTTTATCTACAACTTCACTGCTTCCCCTTGTTAGCAGTTACGGACACTAAGTACCAGAAAGGTTGATGCACTACAGGCCAAAGGTTTAGATCACCTCTGTTTTCTTTGTTGTAAGCACATCAAAGTAGTGAATAGTCTGATATGGAACAAAGGTAAGTGGTAACATGTACTAAAGGTACTAAAACATTAAAATTCCAGACTTAAAAAAGGCCTCTGTTAAAGATTAAGCAGTGACTCAATAACTTACAGCTTTTCTACATCAGAGAAAGTAAATGAAGCCTTGAAAGGAGATGCAAGTAGTTCCTTAAGGTCTCCTGACTTTTGAGTGTTTACAAGATATTTGTCTCTATAAAAGTTGTGTTCAAACAGACTGTGTTATTATTAAACCCTCTGAAGCATCACTTGTACCAAATTTCACTGCAGGAAGTACAGAGTATATTGCAGTTATAGTGTGTGGAGAAAAGAAAGCAACAAACCCAACAGAGACTTCCATTAATACCCCTTAAACCTATATGCAGTGTTGGGAAAGTTCATTTTCTACCTGAACTAGTTCAAAGTTCAGTTCACAAATTTCAAAATGACCTAGTTCGTTCATAGTTCATAATTGTTTATAGTTAATAATTTGTCCATAGTTCCAAAAAATGAACTTGGTCATATCTTTTTTTTTTTCAACAAGTTTCTCCGAGCTATTATTTTTCAATATCATTACCAAACCTCATATAGAACCACTGACAGCAATTATTTTTATCAGTGTTAACAATGAAACTATGTGTTAGATTTCATCTTCATATCAAAGTAGCAGCTGCAGCTTTCACCCCTAAAGTATATTCTTAAAAAACGTGAGGACAACTTGCAACTTGGATGATCTTTTTATTATTATTTATAATTGAACAAAAACAGGACGGTGGTATACAGAACATTCTAACACAAACAGAGGTATGAACCTGGCTGAGGTAAAAAAAATAAGCTTGTTACCTGCTACAGTCACCTCCATGCTGCTTTTTTGTTTTTTGACCCATGCGGCGATGCAACACTGGTCACTAGTGTTGCCAGATTGAATGTTTTCCACTAAATATCAAGGGCTAGTTACGGTGTGTTTAGCCTGGTTTTTGCCTGGAACACTAAAGAAATTCAGCGAACGAAGTTAAATAGTGCATGCCGTTCGCAGACACCAGCATGAACTCATTCACAGTTTGTTCATCAGGCAGTAATACAGTGCACTCAGTTCACGTTCGACCAAAATGTGAACGCGTTCATGAGTTATCGTTCAATGAGGTACAACAGGTACAACACTGCCTATATGTCTGTCCTTGGAGGTGTTCGAAAACATTTGACCTGTGGTGTATGCGAAGAAAGCACAAAGCATTTGACTGTTGATTGCTGTCCACTCCAAAAGCTAGGACTATAACTATACAATAATGTTAACATTGGTAGCATCCATGCAGATCAATTAACATTAACTTGGTGTAAACGGTGTCACTAAACACATGGAAACCTGTTGTGGCATACAGGGTAGCTGCAGATGCAAACTTTGAGTCAGCATGTCTTTATATTTGTTATTCGCAAAGTTCACACTGTGGAAAATGCAAAAATGGAGGAGGTTGGTCTTTTACTTTGGCTCATACAATAATAAACTAATTATAGACAATGTTTCAACACAAAATGTTGCTAGGTACTTAAAAAATGATCCACACCTGGATTTGAAAACTGACTCTGCTCCTGACTGTACTTAATCCTCTCTTAGGGATATGCAATTCTAATGTGACATCCATTAAGTTCAGATATACTGACTGGCTGTCAATATTTGTGGTGGTTGTCAAGTTCATCACTTCACTCTGGAAGTGATCTTAGTGATATCATTCACCACTGCTGCAATAATTCTGTGTGGAGAGTACTTGGAGTTATAGTTGTTGATGACAGTATGGACAGCCCTTTATACAGTCTAAGGTCACCCACCCTGGCCCTCAAGATCTACTATCCAGCATGTTTTTGATTTATCCCTCTTCCAACACGCCTGATTCAAAGGATAAGCCTATCATCAAGCTCTGCAGAAGCCTGACAACGACCGTCAGGTGTGCTGGAACAGGGATATGTTTAAAACATGTACGATAATAAATCTTGAGGACCAGGGTTGGCAATCCCTGGTCTAAGGCATTTAGAAATTGAGCGTCTTCACTGTTTGTGATGAATTCAGTCTGGCGCACAGTGCTGCTCTAAAATCACACTGGCCTTTAAGTTAACTTCTCTAAACTGATTACACCAACTCCTGTTATGGACCCAATAGGTGCAGTTGCTTCTAACCAGAGACAACTTTCTGTCACAGCAAAGCCTGTTTTTCACTCTGATTTGGGGTGACATGCTCACATGAAACGGCTGAATGTAAACATCAAAGTGTCTGTGAATAACATCCGTCTGTGCCACAGGTGGTCAGCTCAACCAACGGGGAGCTGAACGCAGACGACCCCCTGGCAGCTCATTCCAACGCTCCCATTACAGCTCAGGCAGAGGTGGAAGTGGTCGACGAGGCCAAGTATGTGCCATGTACCCGCCACATCTTTCCTTCATGTCCATCTGTCGCTTCCTCTCCTTTCCTGCTCTCTGTCTCTATCACCTTTTTGCTATGCTGTGGAAGTGTGACAGCCCCCACCCCAGCTGGCATCCTCCTCCTGCCCTCTTATATTCTGTCTTATTGTGTATCTCTTTCATACGAGCACCTTTTCCACCACACTTCCTGGAACTTTTATTACCAGGAACTTATTTACCTCAGTGAAAGAATTCTTGGTGCTTTACGTTTCTACCACATCTCAAAGTTCCTGAAATATTTTTCAAATGAGGCTCAGTCTTTTCTGAGTTGTGTTTTCATAGTTAAATCATTTGAGCATTCGATGAGGTTCAAGCTGTTTTGAGCCTATTTGCTGAATACACTCTTTAGCATATTCGAATGAACAGACAGATGGTTACAATGCACTCGTAGGAGCGAGATGAATACGCTGGGCTCGGCTTGGTTCCAGCTTGATAGGCTCAGTGTATTCATTTGGAAAATGGAACAAAAAAAGATTGTCTTGAGTAACTACGTTTGACAAGTCCAGGCTTATAATTCAGAGCATATTCAGGTGGACAGACAGATTCTAGCATTGGACTCATAGGAACGAGGTAGGTGCACTTGGCTTGAACCAAATATGCTCAAATTTACTTTAAACACTGAAAAGCGTGCATTCGGCAAATGGACCTGGATCTCCAGCTGCATTTTCGTAGCTTCTCTTCTTGTAGAAGTTAAATAAGTAAATTTCCAGTCATACACTGGCTAAAGTGGGTGAATGTAAGTGTGGAACGGTGCAAGTGTGTTCCACCAATCAGCAATCTTCAGCACGCAGCCCGACCCCCAAGAATTCTGGGGAATCTGAAAAGTCCTACCCCATTACTGGGGTCTTTTTTCAGCTAAAATTTGGGGTTGAAGGAAAGTTTTGTTTGGTTTTATCCATGTAATTTCAGTGGAAATGGACTTAGGTTTTTCAAAAGTTCCTGTAAAAGTTCCCTGCGGTGGAAAAGTGGCTATTGCCTGCTGTCTGTCTCTTAGATCTCAGGTTTATTTTTTAAGTAGGTATAAATGAATTTTCATAATGACTAATAACCTTATCTTGGCTACACTGCCGAGACTTCATTTTTTAGGAGCGTAAAACATAGCCTAATGTCATTTACTGTGACAATATTCACAAATCACACAAATAAGTACAACACACCTAGACAGTCTCCGTCAGATCCTATAACACATCTATGATAAATGATGTAGATTTTTGCATATTTTATAATATGGTTTTAGATTTCCTGCCTGACATCGTGCTATATAGTTAGATCTGAACAGATTTGTGTTAGTAGTTAGCAGTGTTAGTACATGTAGAATCTAAAATACATTTTGTGAAGGAAAGAAAGATGGAACAAATTCACTATTTTATTGTTCCTGTTTTTTTCATTTTTACTAAAATCGATTCAGGCATTAATTTTTTGATATTAGGAAGTACTTAAAATGGGTATGCAAAAGTATACGACTATGTAGTAGAATTGTATTATAATATAAGCTAGTAAGTTTTTTCTGGAAGTAGCAAAAGGCATTTCCAGAATGATTGGATAACAGAATGAAATGTATTGTGTGAGTTCTTTATTTGGACTCCTGGTTGTCTCCATGTTTTCTTCTTTGTTTTTTTTATATAGTTATTGATTAAAGTTTCACACCTTCAGCTGACTGCCACAAAGGACCAGAACACACTGTTTAGGTTTTTCTTTTGTCACCATTGCATTACCTCGACATCCATGTTAACAGAGTAAAGTGGTCTGTGGCATGAAAGACACGTCAGGTGTTGCTGAATAGAAAATCATTTATAAAATAGAAAAGATGCCTATTTTTCACTCTTGAACCAACTCACTGCTAAAATACACAGTAAAGGTCTGTTAACATTTAAATTTACATTATTTCAGTGTCTCGACCATGTTTTATTTAATGTATTGGCATGCTTCCTTTCATCTCTCTCTTTGCTGCTCTAAAGTTAAATTACAATTATTTGACAGCTTGAAGTCTACACTTTTCTTACTATTTATATTAATGGTTTAATGAGCTTATATTGGCAGCATATCAATTGTCAGTGTGAAAGTCTTTGTAAAAGTAGAGCTGGCAGTAGCAGTGCTGCAGTAGTAATATACAGCTGGTGTGAACACACACACAAGCAACACACAGTGTCCCAGGTGTGAAATTAACTATGCTACACTGAAAGCCACACGTCAGTTGAATTTTAATCAGCCTCAATCAGAACCTAATTTGTTTCCCTGTGCACTAATAATCAATAAACAGCAGATTGTCAGTTATCTATGTATTGTGGTGGATTTACGCCACAGTGTTAGTCACATGTTTATCCTTCATCCTGCGTATGTCATCGTACATGATAACTTCACCCCACCTGCCTACTCCCCCGCTGACAAACCTGGAGAAAAACCTGTGAAGCTGATGTCATTGGCACTGGTTCTGCTCAGTTTATGTCAGAGCTTGTAGCAGCAGCGATCGTAGTCAGCTAGTCTTCAGCACTGAGGCTGGAACGCTGCCATGCTGCATGGCTGACCGCCCACTAGAGGAAAACTGCACTGCTGGCTCAATATCACATGTTCAGCTGACTGCGAAGAACTGAGAGACAGTGCTCAAAGACAAAAAATACGTTCGGACAGATAATGAACATTTCGCTGTTTGATGTGGAATAACATAACAGAAAATAGCATTTTGTCTCAAGTCATCTGCAAAACTGTATTTACTGTATTAAAGCAACACTTCAGTGGAGCTTAAAGGATTAACTGCAAGAGAAACACGAATCCAGTCAGTGGTGCAATTAATAAGAACCTCAACATTTGACATCAGCACTAGTTATTCCTTTGTGACTGGAAGTGAATCTGGTATAAAGGCACAGCATAGCTGGGCTTTAGAGTCTACAGAAAAACACTGTTAAATGTCAGCATCTCAAATATACAATTATCTATGGATCTAGGCGCTGCGGTGGGGTAGTGGTTTACACTTCCACCTCACAGTAGAAGGTTCCTCTGTGGGGAGTTTATCTGTTCTCTGCGTTGAGACGTCCATAAGTATAGAAATTAAGTTTACCTCTAAAAAAAGTCTTCAAACTCCATTTGGGTTGTTCAGATATTGAGAGATGGTGATTTACGGTTTGGTTCTAAGTCCTACCCATTTACCTTTTTAGCATTCTACAAGTCATTATGTGACAGTAACTTTGTATAAGACAACTAAACCTTTTGAATAACATTTAACATTATGACATTGTTCAGGTTTTCTACGATGGAGATGAGTTACTGTTCAGTACCTGACTAAGATAATTATTGATAATTATTGATCCCACTGTGGGGAGATTACTGCACTGTTCACAGCAGCAAAAATACAAAAAAACTAACGCACTCAAATGTAAATTAGCACCTTCAACACTGAAGTAAAACACTAACAAAGGTGTTTTTTAATGTTTCAAATTATTTGTCAGCAACTAACCTTAAATGAAGCCATGTCAAAAAGTTTCAGTCTGATAGTAGAAATTAGACTATTGTTCATGGTTATATTATAGTTGTTCATTCCACTGCATAGTCCAGGACGTCTCATGTCATAATAGAAAATATGTATTCATGATTTCAACTGCAGGTCAAACCTCTTCTTCTGATTGTGATGCATATTGCTGTGCTGTTCTATATTTTCTACTCAAATCAAAGTTTAACAAAAGAGAATCTGTGCCTGTGGTCGTCTTAGTGTCCTGAGCTTCATTCACCTGAATCAGTTTCTTTTTCTGCCCAGATGACAGGCTGGCCTCCTATCCTTCATTCACACTGTTGTTTGATGTGATGATTGCCATGTTTTTTGGCAGGCTCTTGATAGCCCGTCTAACAGGTTGATGTTTGATAGGAGAACCTTAGTAATTAATGCAAATCATGCTCCAAATGCTATTTAATTAATGTTTTGCCTTTGAGGGAATATCAGGTTTCACTGGTGTGTTTTATGTGAATTGACCCTTTCATCTTTCTATTTGCATTCATGGAACAAAATAAGCATCTGACTGACAAACAATAGCATTTGAAGATTTTCTGCCACTGATCCTACGATGCCCTAATTGTAAATTATAATTTATATATTTATAATTTTTAAAAGTGTATTTTTTTGTAATATTATTTACTGTTTTCTGCCTATCTTCTCTGTTGATTGTAACAGTTACTTTTGGGGGGGTGGATATTTTTCCATACAAAATATTCTACCATATGTGTCATGTTTTGTGGGTTGGTTTATTTTGAAGCATCTTTTTACATGTCTTTTAAATATCTTTACTTAATTTCTTGGTTTTTTGTATTGTACTAAAATAAGGTAAGGCATCCAGCATCTGAAAATATAAAACAATTACAACAAAAGTGGAAATTTCTTAATTAAGCCGATAAAGTTTTTTCAGGAAGTGGCAAATCCAAAAGTTCTGGACCGAAATTTGTGTAACTTGCCCCCTCCCCCCATGTGTGTCCACCTGTTTCCTGTTGTTTCGTGTGTTTGTGTGCATGTTTGTGTGGCATGTGGCCAGCAGTCCCATCATGTCAGTCTTGCTGTATTAATCTTTCTTTTCTCTTTACACTCTTTCCCCTCTTCTTCTGTAGCTGCGTGAAAATGCTCAACCTGTGGTGAGTCCCTCTCTGCTAGTCCACCTCAGACTCATGGGACAGGGAGTGGACCGGCCTAGGCTGGGGCCAGTAGAGTTAGCATAGTCGTACAGTTTTAACTAGACTCTCACTGGCACAATATACAATACCATATACCTCTGAGGAAACTGAGCTACTGTAGCTTTACCATGAAGTCTCTGGCCTTTTATTAAGTCTCTCCACTGTCACTCGATGTGGAAAAATAACAGATGTCAAGTGTCGATTCATGAACGAACCCTGCTGCGATTGAAACAGCCTTGTACTACTGTCAGACTGCATTTAACTCATTCATATCAGACCTGTACAACGCTCACTGATTCTGTCACTCGCCAGTAGATACCGACCTTTATTAAGATATTCAGTTATGATTAGAGAAGGATTTTAACCTGAATGTGCCACTGCTCATCATGCTGTGTCCACAGCCAGCTGTGTTCAACATAAAAACATACACTGTCCATATTGAGAAGACAAACCCCACTGACCATGACGTTAACTCCTGCCCTTCTGATGCAGATCTATGTATCACTATTGTAGTGTGTCAGGAATGAAAAAACATTTAAATGCAAAACTAATCAGCATTTCATTGTTAGCCACCTAGCTCCCAGTATGATTTTATTTACATTCACTAGTGGAATGTAACAGAATGTGTTTCTATTTTATTTGGCCTAATACTGGTATTACATTCAGTGTCAAAGGGAATGTACTGCATTTATTTGACAGTTGTTACGTCATATGATTTGATGCCATACAACTAATCTACCCATTGGTACTCAGTGATTAATTAGTTTGACTGATTGACGACACATTTTGTAAACTTTGTCTGATTCTGATACTATCTGATGGTGAATATTATAAACTGGGAAATGGGGAGAGTCATAAACTTAAAAAAACAAAAGAAAAAGAAAAGAATATATAAAAACTCCCTCTTTCCAAGATTTTTTTGCATAATTTGTTCAATTCCACATTTATTGATGAATAGTTTTGAGGTACATGTTTAGAACAGCATTTGTACAGTTTCTGATTAAGTGATAGAACTCTCGAATAATGCATAATATTTGGCCTGAGGGTTGAGGAGGATATTGGTCGATTAAATGCTATCTCTTTATTTCTGCTTCACGTTGTTGTTATATCATCCATTCGTCAACCTCTACTCAGGGCTATACTATACAAAATATCTGAAATTGGTTCGACATTGACAAGGTAGAACATTAAAATGCAAAGGCCACTGATTAAAACTGAACCAATGCACAGGTAGATTAAGACCACTGACAGAAATTAGATACCAGCTCCAGTTGACTCACATTAGAGATAGTAAGAGTCATTTGTTTTTCTCAGAATCTCTAGTGGGATCACTGGAGGTTCTTGGGTAAAATTTGAGCTAATGGAAGGCTTTAAATGACAGCATACAGTTTATTGAATAAAATAATTTAGTTTCAAGTCCCTTTCCTGACCCTGATTCCTTTTACTGTGATTGTGTTCAGAATTTACACTCATAAGATTTTGAAAGGGTTTTATTGCACAAAAATGATGTTAAACTTAAATACAACTACCTTTGTGTGTATCATGTGAAACTGGCAGTATGGTTATCAACCTTTATGCATCACTCTTTAACAAATATCTGAAGTTATTTGAGACTGTTATACATAACATTCTATAATATCAGTGTGGTAGGTGTTTTCAGTTAGTCAGGTTCACCTGTTACTTTCCCCCAGCTCCACCCTCTTGTCCAAATATGGTCTCTTGGTTACGACAAAATGCCAAAAGCAGGAATTTACTGGTAATACTTGCCGACTTACAATCATCACTGGAATATGTCGGTAATAGTCTATATAAGCTGGTGAGAAGTGGAGTTTAGTAAGTCTGGGTGTCAGTGTTGGGCTGAACAGCAGCAGTATTCAGGAAAATGAAAAAAGGCTGTGTCCACTCTCGACACAACAACATATCTATAAGACATGAGTCACATATGACCAAACGCTTCTTTGTTGGAGACCAATTTGGCTTTGGATTCTTTAAACGCCGATCGTATATTGGTGAACCGTTATCTGTTATTACTGAGTTAATCTAAGCATTTCCACTTGCTGTCCTATGTCTTGATCCACAGCTGTTTTTCTCATCTTTGTCTGTTTTTACTGACCATTCAGGCTCACCGTGTCTTGTGCTCCTCATGCTTCATTTTTCACTTAGGGATAAGTATTGCTTTCAGTCACTGTAGCTGAGCTCTGTCATTTTGTTATAACTAAGGTATTGACAGATAAAAATAAATAAACAAACTGGTGGGACATGTATCTGCCTGCCCACACTAGATGGACTACAGAACATCCATCTTCTGCTTGATATTAATATCTCAGTTTCTCAACTTCAACCAACTGTAATTCTTGCAATTTTATCATTAAAAATACCTCACTTGTAAGACTTACAATTAGCATTTGTGATATTTAACACACTAATGTAGTTAACCGGCCTGTTTTTGTTCTCTGTGTTTTTTCTGTCTGCTTACGTGTTTCTGTTTGTCTCTATCTGCAGGTGCTGCTGTTTCTTCAAGCGAAAACGGAAGAAGAACACGCCGCGGCACAAATGATCATCTAACAGCCTGAAATGATCTGGCTCAGTCAATTGTGATTTCAGAAATCAATAAGGTCCCATTCAGAGTAAAAGACGGAGACAACTGAAAGATCTTGATTAAATAGTTCTCTGGAGGGGCCAGTGAGAAAGGTCGTTACAATGTACAAGACGCTCGTGTCTTTTAATGGGAGTCCTTTTTAAATTAGTTTTTTTTTTGTTTCAACATGTGTGGGAATGTTTTGCTGGCCAGTAGGCCCAACGGGGAACCGCTTAGTTGGAATTTTTCAGAAGATTTTTTTTTTCTCCCCAGTATACATTTGCCCTGTGTTTATATTTTCCTCGTTTTTGGCTGTTATTTTTCCTCTTCTGTGCTAAGGAAGAGACATATTCTCCTGTGGAAACTCACAGCCTCAAACTCACCTGTTGACTATTTCTTCAGCTCTTTGTTCGACGCAGAATCATATTTTCGTTCCCCATGTGTCAAGTCCCATGTGACAAGTGGTTTTTCCCCTCGTGAGGTTGCTAATTCATCTCAACACAAAGCCCTTCTGGTTATTCCTGACTCCGAACTGAATGTAAACCTGAACACACGAGGAGCCCAGAGTGTAACACGAAGAGCAAAGATCTGCACTTTTTCCTCCCAAAGAGGTCAATTCCAGTAGGTGTGAGAGAGCAGACGACCAGAGACGCCTCCTGCACTGTGTGATCTCCGACGATCATTTCTGCTCACACTGCTCGGTCGAAGCACTCCCCTTAACTTTTACCCACGCCAGTGTCAAAACACACTACAGTACTTCTTTACTCATGCAGTTTTTTGGCTTTGTGATGAAGCAGCAACTTGACACATGTAAGTGGGGTTTAAAAAAAAAAAGAAAAAAATGCTATTTATGCTATTTATCTCTTTTGTTGGCACCAGTTTTCTTACTAAAACATACACACTGAATGTATGGACAGAAAAGTAAATGACTCTGGAGCATTTATATACTCTGTCACAGGAAGGAAATTGAAGTTTAAAAAGGAAATGAGAGACCAAATCAGAGCAGATTTGGGGGTGGGGGAACGTTTGAATATGTTCTAATAATGTGATGGTAAATTGTGGACTTTGGGGGATGTTGCTACGGAGCAACAAGAGAGAAACTGGCGTGATGATGCTTTGGAGATTGAATCACAGCCTCTCGTTGCTACTGTCCAATGCCTTAACCCCAAATAATCTAACTTTCCTCCACATCACATCACCAGTCGCAAAGTGGAAGCATGACGGTTGAGAGATTTGCAGCGCAGCTTTGGGGTCACGTGTATAAATAATAAAGCCCAAAGTTGTGTTACCCGTTAGTATAAATATAAATACAACTGTAACACTGAAGATGTATTCCCGAGAAAGAGATGCCAAATGTTGGGTTTGGTGTAATAATCTGTAATGGTGTTAAACGTTAAACCCTGCCCCTCTAAGGAGCCCGTGCTGCACAGCAGTGTTCAATGTTGTTGAGAGTGATGTTAGCATGAGGGCGATACATGAACATGTCCATACCATTTTTTTTCTCCTTTTTTTTTTTTTTTTTTTTAATTTTAACTTCGTGTCATGGAGGACTGCCTTGAAACAATATCCTGGTCACCTTGCCTATCCTCCTTACAGAGTGAATTACATATAGGTGTTTTATTTTTTTATTTTAAATCTTGCTAATGTGAATTTTTGAATGCAAATTTTTGTGTTCCATTCCAAATAGCCATGGTTTTATGGGGAAAGAGAGGGTAACAAAAAAGCTCGAGACCATGACTGCACTACATTTGTTGACCCCGGCTTTCCCTGACGAGACCCTGCCTTCTTGATACTGTACTTAAACGTGCTTCTCTTACTTTAATTGTAGCTGCCTCATGTTCTAGGCCTTCCCTATAGGGTGCAGGGAATACACTTTAAATTGACTTTTACCGCAGCCCATTTCTTAATTTTATTTTCTTTTGTGCCATGACACGCTTCTTCCTGCTTTCTCTGTACATACATAGACACATGCAAGTCCAGGGGATTCGGCTCATACTGTGTCTGTATCAGATCCTTCTGTTTGTACCTTGACACTGACCACATACACTGTGTGAATTTCAACAGGGTAGTGTTGTATCAAATCAAACATGACCTTTATGTACCTGATAGAATCGACAGTCCCAACATTTGGATATGGTTCCCACCCTCTACGCTCCAGGCCAGAGGGTTCAGTAGTGATACAACGAACTTTTTGCATAAATGTGATTTGACAGTAATAGTCTTTGAAACTTAGAAAATGCTGATAATTTTTCTTCAGTTTACCTCAGAAACTGAGGCAGCAAAACTTGGAAAAATGAATGTGCCACTGCCAAACCTTTTGGCCAGGACTTTAGAATATCTGTAGGACATCTACTGACCAAAGTGAAGAGTTTGGCTAACTTTTCTCATAGACATACATGAACATAGATGTTGCACCTGTCATGTTGAACTGGTCTGTAAAAACAAATATGTAAATGAGAGCTGCAGTTTTTTTGCATTCAGAGAAAACATTTCAGAAACAAAACAGGCCTTTTTTTTTAATCCCACATAGATGAATAGAATGTCACTCTTTGA
The DNA here is from genome assembly GCA_029814465.1 of Ostorhinchus cyanosoma. Lineage (NCBI taxonomy): Eukaryota > Metazoa > Chordata > Actinopteri > Kurtiformes > Apogonidae > Ostorhinchus > Ostorhinchus cyanosoma. The sequence continues at coordinate 21,643,092 of JAPTYQ010000018.1, read as the reverse complement.
CCTTTATTTGACGAATGTAAACATCATTCCTCTACATTTAGAAAAATTCCCCATTTATGTTGATATATTTACAGACCAGTATGGCTGCCCTGTGTCTATGGCGGAAACTATTTTACTTGAAGATTGGCAAATATGTCTTCTCAAATCAGCGCGACCCTCGTGCCCCTTCTGGACGTGTTGATCACAGTCTTTCACATTTTAATCTGTCACTAACATTTGACATTTCCATTATAATGGTTATCCTGCAGCATCCCTGGTTCCTTTTGTTTCCGGTTTTCTCTCTGTTCTTTATCAAAATGACCATCGTTTTACCCTCACTATGGCCTCAAAATTATTCCAAAGAGGGGTTTTTTGCAGATGTTTTTTCCTCAAAGATTGCAAATACTAAATCACAGCCATATTCACATCATTATGATCCATGAGATAATTAGTGTTCTCATGTTAGCAAAGTTGACATTGCAGTTATCAAACACAACTGTATGTGTTAAGTAGCTGAAGTACTTGGTGGCCTAACACTAAACAGTGTGGTTCAGTGGGTTCAGTAACTTAGCATTACCTCAACCAGTTTACAGTGAACTAGTTTCCTCTGCTTTCGTTTTCAGAATTTCAGCGATTCTTCACTGAGAAATGGAATGTCTTGTTGACTTTTTGGAGTCCAACCTCCTGGTACTTGTGCGTTAATGGACAGTGTAAACACGTGTACAGAAGCATCTGATTTGAGACACAGTGTGATTCAGCCTTTTGTGGACTTGCTCCGTCATTCGTCTCAGTACCATGTTGTAAATGTTGCCGACTTTTCTCAGTGAATCAGTATGTTTAACCTGCTCGTTGCGTGTATTTACACTGTAAAGCTTTTGGTTTTCTTAGTCCTCATTACTCATGCCAGTTACTCCGGGGTCTAAGTTATTGTGTTATTGAAAGTACTTGAATATGAAATTCTACGGGACCTTTTCTGTTTTGTTTTTTTTTTATATATATTTCAGTCATGATCGTAGTCACACATAGGATTGGAGGGGGCTAATGGGACTAAAGGCTATTTGAATGACAGATGTTCATTTCAGTGCCTCTTCATTGTGAGGTTTGTGTGTTTGACACCTGTGTTGTTCGGTGCTTGCTGGTATAAATGACCGGACACAGTCAGGCATGTTGAGTTGATGGTGAAAATTTTTTTTATAAAAATTGTTTCAGATTCTAAAACCTGAAACATCTACCTTTGAGTCTCCCCACAAAGCATTGGCAGCACCTGGACCATTACTACCTAAAAGAAGTCTAAAAGTATTGTGTAATGTAGTGAGATGGATATCAAGACTATATAGCCTTGGACATCCCCTCTGAGGCCCCCTCCCTCAGTGCCATTCCTGAGACTACTAGCCCATGCCTTTACCTGTGCCAGGAAGATGTGAACATGAATGTTTCAAGCATTCCACCTTGTGTCCTTGATGTAAACTGTGTCATCATTTAAAAACAAAAAACCACACAGAGCAGCGTGGCTCAATTCAGTACCAGGAAGTGTTGGAGATGTCCCGGTGTCGGAAAAAGTGTTTTATTAGATCTTTTTTTGTTTTTTAAGAACCAACAACAGGTGTGGGCAGTCCGCTTTGCTTCTTCCTTAAACTGTGGGTTGCCTGGCTTTTAAGCTCATGGCTGAACTAGTTGATAATAGATATATTACTATGACATATTTCCTTTTTTTTTTTTTTTTTACTGTCCAGGCCTCGTGTACAGAGCTGCATACGAGTGCTCTGTAGGTTTTGTATCTGCATGGCTTCTGTGGAGACGATGCACATCTCTCCAGTGAATTTTCTCATCCCATTCAGGTCGGAGAGAAGCTCTGGCTTCCGGTCCTCATGTAAAAAAAAAAAAAGAAAAAAATGTTTCCACATCTCCTCACAGCACATTCCACTTGGGTTCGCATCATTTCTGACTGAGTTTTCGTCAGACTTTGCCTTTTTCGTGTCGACTGTTGGATCGTGTGCGAGTCATTCCTGTGTCAAAGCTGTGTAATCAAAGCAAAGGACAGTTAAAGTGTGAGTGAATGGCTTTAGGTCTTTTTGGGTTCTCTGGCACTTTTCCTTGTTGCTGTACTGTAGAATTGTCTTGGATTTACTGTATATTTTTCTTTGGGGGGAGAGGTTTAGAGTGATATTACTGCAATATTGTGATGATTATTTGAAAATTGTAAATTGTACAGAGTTCACAATTGTAGTCTTTGTTCTTTCTGTTGGGATTCATTCATATAAAAGATGTTTTCTTTGATTTTCTTTTTCCCTCAAGTGTGGAAAAAATCAGTTTGTACAGCTCCAAGAGTTTATCCTCCCCTCAGCGTTGTGTTTTTTTTTCCCAGAGCTATGATTAAGAGAAATCTTAAACTGTATATAAATATTATTGTGTTGAAATATGAATGTCACTTCAAAAATGTATTTGAATGAGTTAGTCAAGGGCTTCAAGAATGAAGGACCCACATTTCCTCTTTTACTGGTTTCATATTTTTAAGTTGCAGAAAGGTAAAGGTCCTTTTTAACTGAGATGTCTGTTTGTTTTTTTCCTCCTTGGATTCATATAATACAGTGTCACACATGAACCTTATAAAATCACTTTTTATTCCCTCCACACCTAAAGGGAAACTCCAGTTTGCACCCTTTTTTATGTAAAATAAAAGAACTCTCCACCTTGCAGGAATGGTTTGTGTGGAATGCTTTTGTTCTGTTTGAATAGATTAGAGTTGCACATGCATAAAGAGCCAGTTTATGGAAATGATGCCGTAGATCTACACCGATATTTAAATACTGCTGAGGTATCACTCAAGTTCAACCAGAAAAGGTTTTGTTGTCGTTTTAATGCCAGTTAGATTTGAGTATGGTTCCTTTTAACTTCTCATCAGAACTGATTTGTATTGGGAAAAACTGACATCTCTGACTCAGCGTTGCATGAAAGAAAAATAACTGAATAAAATATCTAAACACAGTAAAGTCATAAAGGAGGGTCAAATATTGGATGTTAAAATTGGATTTAATTGGCAACATTTAGGCATTTCACTATTGTTTTTTTAATGTTGGTAATTTAAAGATTCTCCATTTCCTTACAGCTGCACCACACATTAAAATAAACAGCATCTTAAAGACGTCAGTAGGTTTCCAAAGGCAAATGCGCTTTTCAGGTTGTAATAAATAGAAGATGGGACAGTCTTCTTTTACACCACAACCCGGACTTGTTATATTAAAACGTGCTTAAAATGTTAAAAGTGGAAATGTTAATTATAAAAGTGTACATTATTATATGACAATGAGGTGTTTATTAAGGAATATTGCACATTACCTTAATCCTACCTAAATGTTTTTCTTGTAATATGGATTGTTTTTTTCTCATAAAAGGGTTTTACCCTCAAATTTGCTCCCCTCAGTATGGCTCTTCTATAACAAAAGCAATATTGCATTGTATAAAGAATATTGAGATACATTCTTAATATTTTGTTAATAAAATTGCAGCTTAAAATTAGTTGTGTTATAATTCCTGGCAGACTTACTGTTGCTACTGTTTTCATATTTGATGTAATAATAAACTTTATTTGTACAGCACCTTTCTAACAGAAATTGTAGCCCAAAGTGCTCATGTAATGACAGCCTTTTGTTTCATTATCTTAATTGATCTTAGATCATTATTAATTTCATAACAAAATTATAATACATTTTACACAAATGAAATTTTGTATTTCTTTTTATCTGACTGACTCTTCCTGTTTTACATTTCCATCCCTCACGAGGTTCGCCCACCGTTAGCTCCTCCTCTTTTCCGTCCTGCTGTGCAGTTCGCTCCTCCCGCCGCCGGTCGGCGTTGTGGTCCGGGCCTCTGCTCCGGCTCGTGTCGAGGTCTATTAACTTCCGGGTTGAAAAATCGTTGCTTCTCTTCCAGCGGTCCGAGTCAACATGGTGGGTATCTGAAGAACGTCTCCTCCAACAGTCCTCACTATCCGTTCCAATCCTGTCCGTGTGTTTGTCCGCCGGGTGTTAACAAGCATCAGTCTGATCCCAAACGGCACAAAGACTCATGGCCATGTAGTTGTGATGAAATACAGTAAAGAAAAGCAGTTAAATGTAAACAGGCTGCTCGCTCCTCTGTTCAAAACACAGCGATCACATCATTCTTACACATGCATTTACTCTGGTGCAGTTTTGTTCTTCATAAATGTCTCTGTTCTTCTGGAGCTTCTTACTGAAGACATGTCTTCATTTATAGATTTTTAACATTTCCCTCAGGCTTTAGCGTTAATATTGTCTTCAACGATAACAGGGAAGTGGTGCATCTCCACACATCTAAATACTGTTTACATTTTTTAGAGATCCAAATGAACACATTTTTAAAGTTGACTAAATATTTACCAGCTGTATTTCCTGAAATTACTCCAGAGTTACACTTTACAAGTTTCTACATTTTATTCCAGGTAAAGAGCAGCAGATAGACGGTGTCGTTATCAATACTAAATGCTAACATTTTGCTTTATTTGAAAAATAAAATTTAAGATAAATTAATGAGACTTTGTGGTTTAATAAAATGTGTAGTGGGAAAAAAAAGCTTATTACCATTGTTTTCTGAGAAATGTGTACAGCACAACAAAGGGACCGTTTTAAAGCCGTTTTTAACATTTTCTTATTGGATGAAATGGATCTGCATGGATATTGTTTGTAAAGATATAAACGTGTTTATTTTGAGAATTACTGAATAATAAAGTGATTAAAATGGGTACAATTTTGATGAATATGGTATATTTAAGATATTTGAAAGGGAAAAGGTCTAAAATGTGAAAACTACAACTGATAATGTCTCCATTTTTGTACAGTAAAATATATGAAATAATTGATAAAGACAATATTGAAACAAAATAATGAAGCGAAACATCCACTTTGTTTTGTCATTATGTAGCTGATATATCAGTCACCAAATGCTGTGATCTTGTGCTTGTCGTGGTTTTTTGACAGTTCTGTGTGTGTGAATACTAAATGGTCTTTGTCCTTGTTTCTGTTCAGGGACGTGTCAGGACCAAGACGGTGAAGAAGGCCGCCAGGGTCATCATTGAGAAGTATTACACCCGTCTGGGCAATGACTTCCACACCAACAAGAGGGTGTGTGAGGAGATTGCCATCATCCCCAGCAAACCGCTGCGCAACAAAATCGCAGGGTGAGTGACTGGATTCAGTTCAGCAGTAGAGCAGTGAGCTGCTTCAGTTTTTATATGAGTGTTCAAGTATTCACTGGACATGATCTGTGTACATTTCCATCGTTGTGAATTTGCCAGATGTCATGTAAACAGCATTGTGTGTCTAGATAAGGATTTTTTTTTTTTATACCAAAGTGTTGTGTGGGGTATTAGTAAGGTCCACTTACTTTTCCACTTGTTTCTAATGGAGCATTGTCCTGGTCAGACGTGGGATGTGCCTTTATTCGTTCTGTGGACAGATGTGGAATATGCATTTTATTTGCAGCCTCTGATGGTCAGCTGGACTAGAGACATAGATCCTCTCTGGTAGTGATGGATGCTGTGATCTGACATCCATCATCAACTAACACGAGTAGGTGGATCAGGTTTCTGTGATGCTCCACCAGTGAGGGTCATGTATGCAGCTATGGTTTTTGATCAGAGAGATAGTCCATAATTATTATTTTGTTAACTTACATTTTATTTTACATAGAAAGCAGTGTTAAAAGTCAAGTCTGATGTTGCCATAAGTAACAACCCCAGTGTCTTCCACACATTAAGCTTTTTAAACACTAGTATTATTGTCAGTGTCAAAAACCAAAAGCCTGGGGATTTTCACCGCTTCTCTGAAAGCATATGTATTCATAAGGAGAAACACACCTAGTGTTAAACATTATGAAAGAACATGTCTAGAGGTTATTGTATCTATAAAGGTCAGCTTTTCCATAAAGTGGTTATTTCATGAAGGCTGAGTTCACACAGTGGAACATCTGCCATCAGTGGAAATCCTATTTTTAATCAATGAACAAACAATGCATTTTGCAGGAATTTTTTTTTTTTTTTTTGGAATCAGGACAAAAACTAGAATATTTTGTGCATGTAAACGTAGTCAGAGCTGCTTTTGTCAGATTAATGTTTGGAGGAATGGGTTTTAGTTAATAACGCTTAACATTGAACAAGATACTTCATAGTTCATGGAGTTTGATCAGTAGAAAACACATTAATTATCCTGAAAAGAACAACTTGTGTTTCTCATAGTCACAGTTAAATTCTCTGATAATGAGCTGAAGTTTGATTGTTTGCACTTGGTATTGAAGGATCCGGGCAGATTTTTTACATTTAGTCTAAACATGATGGGTGTTTATTGTCATCCCAGTAACGCCTCACTCATCTTCCATACCTAATGTTTACATGAGTTTCTCCAAATTATAAGTAAATGATTTCTGTAATAGGGGTTCAGATTTTAGCAGCTGTCACTTGTATTTTGTGAACTGAATGTGAACTTTTCTTTGGTGGTATTCTTGAGTTTAAGACTGTCTTCCGCTTGTTCACCTCTGAACAACAAGGTGGACACAGTCTTAACCTCAAGAAGTGTTTGTCATCGGACATACTCAGATGTTGTGGTCGACTGGAGGCTTTTTGTCCAGATTCTCTCTTTAGACAGTCAGCCCATTTACATGAACATAAAAATACAATCACTGTTAGTAATTAGATCATTGTTATGATTAGATCTGACGCTTTTACATGCATAGGGTGAGGAGCTCAGTCACTAGGGAAGAGCTTGGAGTAGAGTCGCTGCTCCTCCACATCTAGAGGGACCAACTGAGGTGGCTCGGGCATCTGTTTGGGATGCCTCCTGGACACCTCCCTGGGGAGGTCTTCTGGGCATGTCTTACTGGGAGGAAACTTCAGAAAAGACCTAGCACACACTGGAGAGACTATGTCTCTCGACTGGCCTGGGAACAACTTGAGATCCCCCCAGAAGAGCTGGAGGAGGTATCAGGGGAGAGGGATCTGTGATCTGGCCCTGGATATGCGGAGGAAGAGGATGGATGGAT
>JAPTYQ010000018.1:21523579-21533656 GCA_029814465.1 Ostorhinchus cyanosoma | reverse complement strand
TTGATTGCTTAACAATTGTTTTTGATGACTTTGGATGGTCTAATAATTTTTTCCGTGACTGTAGATACTTTCATCGTAAAGTGTAACCAAACATTGTTATACATCATAATATTCACTAATTAATGTATGTTAGTGTCTCCACTGACAGAATGCTAATGTGTGCTGCTGTGTGTTTCCTGTTTGCATTGAATAATAACAGCCAGATGTCAAATCTTTCAATACATTCCTTTATTTACATCCCTCCATCTACTCCTCTATCAGCAAAAGGTGTCAGGCCACATATTCAGAAACAGTAAATCACTGGTTGGCAGTACGATACCGGTGTTAAATCATGAAAACCACATGTTTACAGAAAGGATCTATATCTTCACATGCTCTGATTCACACAGAGCGTTTGTGATAACACCTTGTCGTTCTCGTCGTTGTCGAAGGCTGTTATAACTTTAAACGTCCACAACTAGTCATGTGATCAGATCAGTTCTGCAGTGACTTTTAAAACTAACCCTTTATACCAATGACAGCTCCTTCTTACTGCTGCTGATTAAACAGTTTTTAAAAAATGTGGCCAAACACAGACATTAACACACAATACTTCCTGATAAGTTTAAAATGCTATGTGTAAGGTTTCTAGATAGCACATTATAATTCTGTAACACTCCTGCAAAAACAACAGCACTTTTGACAAAGTGTTAAAAGCTTTTTAATACATTCTCCCATACAACTTGACACTTGATAAATAGTTATATTGTAAGTGCCTCATAATGAGTGCACCACTTTTAAAAGCTGTCCTCTGATGTAAAAAGACGCCTTATTCTTGCCAAGCTGACACATCCAGTTATGTTAGAAATAAACAATATCGGGGTCACTTAAACCTCTGTGGTTTTCACAGATATTGCTAGGATTATAAAGTGCTACCGCAACAGATTTGGCAGTGAAACATTGAGGAAGAAGCCTCACACATAGCATCTAAATCTAGAAATGAGTACCGGCTCTTCGGTCTTCCAGAGGCTAGAGTTCCCAAAACATCCACTTCATATTTAACTCCTCATTTGTAATTTAATCGCCCATTTCTCTTGTAAATTCCCGTTGTGCTGCAACCACAAAACTACCCTGGATGTGAATGTTTTAGGAAACCCAGACCCATTTAATTCCCCCAAAACAAACAACAACAGCAAATAAAACCAACAAAAATATAGAAAATAAAGATGAGCGTATTATATGATATGTGTACAGTATATATATTTATATACGGCATGGGCTCAGCAAAGTATGTACAGTTATTTTTTTTTCTTAAATGCATAGTAACTCTTAAGATCATAAGGTGTAAATAAATAAAAACATTGATAAGCTGCTCTGCCCTCATGAGCTCAAATAAATAAACCATCATTCATGACTTGCATGGTGAAATGGGAGTAAAAAAAAAAATATATAAAAAAGAAACAGGTAAAAGTCACAGGAGATCCTCACTTATCTGCGGTGAAAATGTTTCATGGGTCTGGTTTGTCAGAAGCATTTTAGTTTCTGGGGTAATTTCAAACTCGCATAATCTGCTGACATGAAACTAATGAGTGCCACCTCTTTTCACAGCCAAGAAAAATGAAAACCTTCAACAGTTGGAGACACTTCTTCCTTCTGCATCTAGAGATAAAAAAAAAAAAAAACATGCTCGGTCTATTCGGAACAAGATAAATGTGACACTATGGCACTTTTAACAAATTATATCATTTTCATTTTTGCATTTCTCCTGTGAAAACATCTTTTTTTTGCTCCTTTTTACCTTTTGGACAAACCACAGGATCTCCCAGAATGCTCTCTGCTTTCTGGATAAAAAAAAAAAAAAAAAAAAACATTTGGGGAAAACTATGAAGAACATGATGATAATGATGTAGAAGAAGCATTCAAAAAGGACTAATGTATTTCAGAGGGAAACAAGCTCTTTCATATATTTATATTTGTACAAACATTTATATCATAAACATCTCAAGCACCATAGATAATATTAACAAATCTTACGTGTTTCTGTCTTGAAACACATGGAACCAGGCAGAGATCTATGCCTCGAAATTTGGTCTTCATCCTTTTCTTTCCCTGTAGTTCTCTCGCTTTTCTTTATACTCTATATTTTTTTCTGCTTTATTGCTGCAAAGTCTGAATAAACAGCTCATTTGCAACTATAATCGTAGTGCCAAGAAGGGATTTCTGCATTTAATAAACTCTAAATTCTCCAATTTATTCCAGTAATACAGAGATTATAGTAATGAGATTATCACAATAGTCTATACTGTATCATTTGATTCAGCCTTTACTGTCATTTTCTCTCACATTTGTCTCTTAAAAACTTCTTTTGTACTGATTTCCACTAATCTACCGTACTACATAGTCTCTACGTGGTCCCATTTGCACTCAAATAAAAAATAAAAAAAGATACCTTATTACAAAACACACACATTGACGGATCATTCAGTTTCTTTTAGAGTAGAGCGGAACGACACAGATACAAATAACAGACAGTCAGTCAGTCGATGGATGTACTCAACACTGAAGAACATAGTCAGTCCCTTAACTATGTGACACATTTCACTGCTTGGTGAACATGAAAAAACCATCACATCTGTATCAGGGGAATAACCTGTATGTATACCGGAGAGGGTCCAAATTCAGATGTGCTCTATTTGTCAGTGAAGTCAAGGTAAAAACACCACAAGAAACAAGCCTTAGAATTTTTTTTTTTTTTCTTTCTTTAAACACTCTTCACAACTCTGTGTCCTGGAAAAACCATCAGCAACGTTAATACAGATTTTATTCTGACAAAGATGATGTTTATTTATGTATTCAGTCAAGTTTTTTTTTTTGGCAGATGTTAACCTCTCATCAATTACTGCAGTATAAGAGAAAACACTGACCCACAGTTAAACGTCACATTAAGAAACGGCTATAAATTCAACGAAATGCAAAGATTTTCCAAGGACACTGATCTGTGAGTGTTTTTTTCTTTTTTTTTCTCTTTCTTTTGAAGGTAGTACTAGCACCATACTTGCCGCATGTACACAAATTCATCGACAAAAAAAAAAGAACTGGTCTTAGTATTGTTGAAATGATTACAAGGCACTTATCTAAACACGCTCTTTATCCTCCTGTCTTTCTCTTGGTCAGTCTGTTTTTATTAACTCCACAACAATACCAGACCATTCTTTAGTTTCTTTAGTCAAAGGTTTATTTACAACCCACTGCTCTCATCTGCATAAACTCTAAAAAGTGCTCTTCCAAAATGAGGAGAGGAATCGTTCCGCTCTCCTGTCTTCTTTTACCTCTTTCTGTTAAAAAAAAAGAAGTTTTTTTGTTGTTCTCTCTCCTCTTTTCGTCTCCATACATTCCTTGATGTTTGACTCCGTTTCAGAGCTGTTTGTCACCACTGGAGAGTGACGTTCATGTTTGGTGGTGCTTTTCAAACTCAGAATAATGTATCTACATGTGCAGAGCCAGATTGATCCTGTAGCTGTTAAAAGTACATTTCCAAGATTTTTTTTCCAAGCCCTGACTCCTTCAATCTAAAGGTCTGTTAGATAACTCCGTATATCTCCACCCATCTCTTCATCAGTATGTCCATGTGCCTACTTACATCTGGAGTAACAACGACGTCAGAAATGCAGGTGTAAGTCATCCGTATCCTCCTTTTTAACTCATTATAAATGTCTGTTCCATAAAAGGCGACTGATCCAACATGTGAACATCCACTTCAATCCGTCTGCGTTTAACTCTCTGCCGGTTCTTCAGTTTATCGGTGTCTAGAGGAGACGTCGAAACAGGTGATCATCATGAGATGGGCTTTGCAGAAGTTAACTCTGGTTTCCAGTTTGTCTGTGACCATCTCCAGAGCTTCCAAATACTCCAGGGAGTCGACTTCGTAGGCCTGCTGTATTTCAACTGCATGTGGATACAGGAAGAAAAAAAAATGAATGCCTCACTCAAACCTCCTCACAGGTATGTTATTTGGCCTTATCGTCACTGGCTCATCATATTTTTCACAGACTGCTTTACACACAATTCTAAACATTTTATTGTAATATATTTTCCCTGCAATTTTCCTTCATGATACCATCATTTTTTTAAGTGTACCACCAGTCTATTTGCAGAAAAACATCCTAACATCACAATTCTTGGAGGATTTGGAGACGATTCTTTAGTTTTTATGCCGTTTTTGTTGCATCAGACCACAGGCGACTCTTTCAAAAGTCATATCTACGTCTGTGTGCTCATATAAAATATATTCTTGCTTTTTTTTTTTTTTACTTATTACATTTTTCAGTAGTGAATGTATCTTTGGAGAACAGGCTCTTGCTTTCAAGTTCTCATAATAAATAAATCTTTTTCACAGGCAAAATTCTTCCAATTACCTCAAACATTGTCTTTGTGATGCTTTTGAACCTGTCGAACTAAACTCCGTTCATCACTGGAATATATTGCAGATCTCTTTTTGCTGAAATTTTCAATGGCCATGTGGTTCTGTGGTGTTTGTATTTGTGTACTATTGTTAGTTTCTTCAGTCATCTGGAAATTTCTCCCAAGCAGTTTTCTTCATGAGGTGCAATGCCAAGCCAAAGAGCACCGGTGTAAAAGGAGGCTCTAAATAGATTCACAAGTACGCTCTCGATCATGACAAATAGAGTTAGCTTAAGTCATGACATCAATTTCCTGAGATGTCAGAGCTTTTTAAAGAACTGAACTTAGTGTCTGTAAACTTTTGACCTTCTAAGAATCTGATCAAACGAATAGAAGCTGAAATTAAAATTGTTCTCTACAATTACGCTCAGGTTTCACGTCTTTAAAACAGATAACATAGTTGGGATAACTGAATATACTGGAATGTGACGTTCACAACTATGGAAAAAATGAGTTTCAGTGTATTGAAGCCAAAATATGCATTAGCCAGTAAACAAACTTTACAAGAAATACTTTTAGTAACATGTTTTCTCACACTTACACTCAGTGGTCCACTTGTGTGGCTCCAGCATCAGGTACTGTTTGGTTTGTTCCAGCTCCTTTTTCAGACACTGGTACTTGGCTCGGACTTCACTGATGCGCTGCTGACGGTGTTCCAGCAGACGAAGCTTGGCGCTGACATACACCACCTCCTGATACACACAGAAGTCAGATGTGGATTTAACCCACCTTTATTAATCCAATAAGACAGTGCTGTGACACATGTGGCTCTCTGTCAGCGGTAGCCTGCTTAACATTCACTCGGTTACATACATTCACACCTCATCGCCTCTTGGTGTGACCACAGTCGACTTTCGGCCACTGAGCAGATTCACCGGAGCAGCGGGGGGTTAAGTGGGATTCTTAAGGCCGCTGAAGGGAAAATCTATATTTCATGCTTTTCTCTGCCTCCCTCTTTCCCAAAGCTCACAATGCCCCCTCCTCTGTATACATATAGGTTTATGTGAGGAATGTAAGAAAAACCTGCAAATGGAATTCATTTGCAATAATTCACTATAGCACAGCAAAAACTTAGAATATTTTATTAAATGAAACTAAAAAAGGGAGGGTTATTATTCATAGAGTTCTTCACACATATTGACTCATTCCATGAATATTCTGTATGAGGAGCTTCCTGTTCTTTCTTTAAAAGATGATTCTTTTCTTTGAGAGATTCTCAAATACATATTTTTACTTTTTACGCATCAAATTTCCTAGACATTAAAAGCAACAGGCTATTTCTTTTTCCTTTATTACCTTTTTCATTTCATTCAATCTCTTCCCTTGCCATCATGCTGCATTTTCTTTTTGCAATTTATTGTTTTTGCAAACCATCTATACTCTCTGCGATCCTTTAGTTTCAGATATTTTTTGCACCATATTCATCTTTTTCTTCCATCACTTTTTCCATCTTAGGAGAATGGTCCTATATCCTTTCTATCAGGGTACTTGTTCATTGTGTGCTACATTTGTCTAATTATCTCTTCTTTTTTGCACTGTCACCTTTTCCTCACCTGTCTAACCTAACCTTTCACCTTTTTTTCCTCCGTCTCTCTCACCCCCCCCTTTCCTCCCTCTCACCTTGCTTCCTCCTTTGTCTCTCCTCTTCTGCAGTCGTTCGACATCATCTATCTCATAAACCTTGATCTCAAAGGTTTCTGTCGTTGCAGTTGCGCCGCGGAGGTTAGAGGGCACAGGCGGCCCCAGTGGACCATCTACCCAGCATGCACCTGGGCTGGAGGAGGAGGAGGAAGATGAAGTGATGGCCTGTTTGGAGGAACGATGAGAGGGTGAAGAAGAGGATGAATCCAAGGTGAGGGCTGGGATCAGACGGCGCCGCTGGAGGCCTGACAGAGGTAATAAGAAAAATGAAGAGAAAGTGTTACACACAACCTGAGTTTACAGCATCTGTCTAGATTTTTTCTACCTTTACTGACATTGCACATGTCTTCATGGAGCTATGTCCTACTTACAAAAATATTATTAAAAAAATCCAGATACTGCATCAAGATTATTCACTAAGGCCACGACACTCTTGTTGAGTATCATAGTTATCTCCTTGGTTTAGTCAGTGCTCCAGTTGAGGGAGGATGAGGGGCGATTCCATCCTCCCTGAAACATAAACGGTCAAAATGGTCACCCCCCTTTTAAAACTGCCATCCCATCCCATCCCCCTTTCCAACCCTTATGTCATTTTATCAATGCATGTGGTATTACTGCTATTTCAACATTTAGGGCGTTTTGCGCATAATGATTAAAACACTGTGGGTGAGATGGCACACATGCAATGACACAACATGATTTCTTATTTTATTATCTTTATCCTTTGATCCATGTCCGTAACCGTCATACCAGTGCGCAGGTGCAATTTCAGCATCATGGCCAAACGAGCAGGAGGACAAAGCTCTGAGGGACTTTTTCAAAAAAGTCAAAGAATAACATTACAGAGGGTCCAGAGTCAGGAATCTCTGTCATTATTTTTACTAGCCCACAACAGTTACCAAAGGTAGAATCTCATGTTATAACAACGCAGCAAATGTTTACGTTTGGAGCTTATATTTCCTGTCTTGTTAACTAATGTTTGCTAACTAACAACTTCATAAGCACTGACGCAACATTAGGTTAAGCTTGACATTTAGGGCTGTTTACACCTAGCTGGTTATATGACAAAACAGATTTTTTTTTCTGCCTTTGCACCTATCGTTTGCATGACAACAATGGCCACGCCCACCAAAAATCTCTGTTTGACTCTTTGGGTGCTTTCAAGTGAACAAAGATTCATGCACCACACACAGAGCCTTTGAATAACAGTATTCTAGGTCTGTGGCTGCTCACTATTAGAAAAGCTCATTGGTCTTTTGTCTCACATTTTGCACTGTGATTGGCTAACCAGGCCTAAGCTTCTCGTTACCCTGCCTTCCTGTATGTGGCTGCATATAAAAGAAGATTTTTCTCTTGGGGGTGTGTAAATATGAGACTGGGCTGCTCAGCAAAATAGATAACGTTAAGTTGAGTCTCCCACCCTCTGCACTGTCATCAGCATTAATTATCTGTCCACTGATAAAATCCACCATCCCCCTTGAATTATTTATTTATTTATTTATTTATTTATTTTACTGCAAGAGTACTGGGTTTAGTAATGTTCAAAGAAATTGAGAAATTATACTAGTTCTTTGTTTGCAGGAACAGTAAGTTATTTGTAGGAGTAATGAATGATCATCTTCTGTACCTATAAAATTCACTGTTCTGCTCTGACCTCCAAAGATTAGGATTAATTACTACAAACACTCATTTGTTCAGATTTCGATTACATTATTAAAGGCTTATGTAGCAACTTATTAAAGCTTTAAGGTCTTTCTTTTTTTAAGTGGCTTTAGTTTTAATGCATTTATTGTGCTCTAATCATCACTGTATTGAGTCTGTTTCTTACATATTCATCTGCCTTCCTGCACTGCAACCAAATTGCCCTCATGGGATCTTAAAAAAGACTGGAAGAAATGCAAAAAAAAAGCATTGCACGGTATATTCTCCATTATTTTTCTGTGGACATTTCATACTTTATTCACCAGCTACTTTGATATGAGAGGGTTCAGTACTTAAGATTGCTGGCATTGATTTTCACCTTTAGGAATATATTTTACACTGACATGCTGTAAATTACAGGAAAAAGGTTATATTATCTGATCTGTATTATCCATCCATATCCATGAAATGCCCTCAACAGAGAAGACTTTATCGGAAAAATGATCTTACAGAGGTAAATAGAAGAAGAAGGTGTCAAACATTAAAGCCCGCTGGTGAAACCATCATGGGTGGTAAGAGAGAGGAAAGAGAATAATATGCAAAAAAAAATCACTGGAAAGAGATAGCGAGAAAAATAAAGAAAGGAGACGAGAAATAAATGATTGAAAAGCAGAAAGCGAATGACGAACAAATAATGGAGTGTGAAGCATGATAAAAAAGTTTAGTCTCTGTTCATGAAACTCACAGATAAGACCAGCAGGTCACTCTATAATCTGCCCAGTATGCCACAATGGGCACACACACTCAAACTGTATGTGCACACACACTTTCCATGGAAATTGCCAAGCGTGTCGACAGGAATGTGGGTTATCAGATTCATGAAGAACTGAGAGATAAGGTGTGTGAAAGAGAGAGAGAGAGAGAGAGAAAGTAGTGATTTTAATAAGGTTGCAGCTGTCTTTTGGTCTCAGTGCAGCACGGAAAGGTCAAGCAGAGACATTTGTATTTCATTATGTATTAGGAACCAGTACATGGGGGAACCAGAGAGCAGAAAGGGTGTATAGAGGTGGAAGGAGTTGGACATATGAAGGAGAAAATGTGAGTGAAATATGTAGAATAAGACGGACGAGAGGTGGACACATGGTAAAAATGGTAAGAGCGAGGGAATCCAATCTAATGGAAATCAAGCACAAAAAGAAACCCATCTGGAGTTGTGATTAACATTTAGGTCGGACTGCCATCTTCTCACATCCCGTCAGTCTCTCCGTACTATTTATATTCTATTAGGCTGATCTTAGTGACTCAAAAGAAATCAGCTCTGGCTTTCTACCGCATGACAGGAGGTAAGGATGCTTCCAATACGCATGCAAGAAAAAGGTTATTCCAATTTATATCAATAATCAGACACATGCTACAGGGAGCAGCCTGCGTCCATTCTGACTGTGCTGATCCATCCTCACTGTTAAGCAGCCCAGTGTAATTTGAGTAGGCCATTAGCAGGCTCTCTGTGTAGTATTGTGGTGAATATATATGGTATTCATTAGAGTTCACACCAGCAGATTCCTTTACCATTTCACAGATGGGTGCTCAGGGTCACCTTTACCTGCCTCAGTCTGCAGCCACAGCGTTTTACACTTTTCTGTCACATGTACATTGTCGGTTGCGTTCCTCATAGCGCCGTCTCATCAGATAATTCTCCTATTCAGATTCTTTATTTTTCTATTAATACTGAATCACTCATTTTTAGCCATACCATCCAGTTATTGTGTAATAAACTGCATTTCATTTTCTATAGCTTACTGCCTCTACAGGTTTTCTATTCAGAAGTTCTCATCAGCTTCACACAGCAACGCAGAGCATGAGTAACCAAATGGGCAAATAAAATGTACTTCTGAATAAATAAAATCAAATAAATAAAACCTAACTTTGTTCACACATGCCACTGGTGTTATGTCCATTTACACTCATTGCTGTAATAACCTTTCAGTGTATTGTGATTCCTCATCTTAGCTGTGTTTTAGATTTCTATCCAGTGACTGTAGATTTTAACCAGTCACAGGTCTTCTCAGAAAGGGGTCTAGAACAGCAGGTGATTGACAACTGGAATAGCCAATTATTGTCAAGGTCTGTCAGCTTTGTCTATTGATTTAAACCCTGTCACAGAAGCAACACGGCAGCTCCCTTAACTGGGATATTTTGGCTTTAATTGTCCACAAATTAGTGTGTTTTATCTATGTAATTCATTACATCTATGCATAGTACTGAAAGCTGCAGATGATGTCTTTTTCAGTTGTGGCATTTTCCTGCTGTAGCTTTAATTTAGCCATTTATTCTCTAAAAAAAACAGCTCACAAA
>JAPTYQ010000018.1:21486376-21498508 GCA_029814465.1 Ostorhinchus cyanosoma | reverse complement strand
CATTTTGTTTTTATTCCTTTTTATACACATCAGTAACCTCCTTTGACCTGCTCAGTATGTAATAGACACTATTTTATTATCAAAACTAAAAAAACAATCGCATTTTCAAAACTATTTTATTCCAACTTTAAGGACAACAGTATATATTTCTGATCATAAAAAAAAGGCTTAAGTAATACAATTATTTTATTTACTTCATCAAGGTAATGTAACTCATTGCATTTGACTACTTTCCCGAAAATGATCAAACTGCAATGAAGTTGAAATATCTTAAAATAAAAATGTAACTAATGCATCATAAACCTCACATAAATACTCAGGGCTGATGGGAAGTTTACAAAATGTCGCCTCAAAAACAACAATAGGCATTTCTGTGTGGCTTAAAGATACAAGGCCACAGAACTTATATATTGTTATATATTGTTCATTCATTCATTCATTGTCTGTATTGTTTCATTTGTTGTTGCAGAGAGGCTGGATCTCAGCTGCTAATAGTTGAAGGCGTTCCACACCCTGGACGTGTCACCAGTTCATCACAGGCTTTCACATTCACACCTATAGGCAATGAATTAGCTGGTTTTATTGGATGCATTCAAAGTCATGTGTAAATAAATGTGAAAAGGATAAATCTGGATGTAGAATGTTCGAATTGAATTGGATTCTGCTTTGGTTTTAACTTTTGTATGTATGTTTTTAGTACTGAATTTTATTATGTGTTTTATGTACAGCTGAAATGTATATTTTCTTTAATTTCTGCTGCTTTTATCTTGGCCACGACACTCAAAAGACATTTTAATCTACCTCAACAAGTGTATTTACCAAATTTTCCTGGTTAAATACAGGTTAATAATAATTTAGACTGAAAACTAACCTAATAAAATGCATGTCTTTGGGCAGTGGGAGGAAGCTGGAGGATCTGATGCAGGCGTGCCGGTCATCACTAGGATTGAACCTAAGCCCCTTTTTCCCATGAGGCAACAGGGCTAACCACTACACCACTCTACTTTTTCCTCATATATTTAGATTTCTACATGACACAACAGTTACATCCACTTCCCAACACTGCTCCTCATACAAGGTCTAACATAACGTAGTGTGCAGGTGTTTTTTTTGTTTTTTTTTTCTTAACACAGATCAAGTGAGTGCATTACAGTAAATAATAGCTAAGCCACAGTGACAGAAGTGCTCCCCACTGAACTGTGTCTTTGTGACTTTTGTTTTGTGCCAGCAGTTCAAGGGGACTTTCAAACTCCGACTGGATGTATGAAGATCACAAGCCCAAGAGGATAACACTGCTTACATGTACACAGATGTACACGACAGGGGCTGACCCGGGGTTGAACAACATGTGTGTGCGGTGATTGCGGGGGATCTTTGTGTGTCTGCTGGTGTGTGTTTGTGTGTTGATGTGAGCTGTGAGGAGTCGTGACCCTTTTTAAGACAGCTCCTCTAAAAACCGGCTTCAGAAGGATTAGAGCGAGAGAAAGCAGGACAGAAACACAGACTGAGCAGACTGAGAATGCTTTCAGCTTGAGCAGACACTAATCCTCTTCTTTTTCTCTCTGATAGATGAGAGCCAGTGGAGAAAAAGTCAAGCAAAAAGACTGACACACACTAAAGACGACTCACAAGCCTTGCATGCTCTGATTTTACACCCGATGTGTGTGTGTGTGTGTGTGCGTGTGTGTGTGCGTGTATGTGCGTGTAGGTTCGTGTGAGTCCGTGTGTGTATGTGTGTGTGTGTGTGTGTGTATGTGTTCTTCTCTCACAATCCAGACGTGGTGGTGGTGGTGGTGGTGGGAAGGAGGGGGTTCAACATCTGCAAATTGAATTCTGCCCAAACGTGACAGTGATGAAGTGTTGTTCATAGCAGGCGTGATTGTCTCTATCTTCACTCCTGTCCGCGAGTATTACAGCGAGCCTGGCCGCTCCACAGGCCCCAACCCCAGCCAGAGCTAGCTCATCTATTAATGACAGTATTGGAAAATCAAATTCATACTAGATACATGTTTTATCAGCCAGAGCTGGCTGGAGAGAGGGCTGGTGTTTCTGTGTCTCCATCCTCCACGCTGCGTGTTTTGCTCTCCTTCCACTCCTCCTGGTAAGATCGGGTCTCTTTAGCCCTCAGGCCAGCTTTTAATAATAGGATAAGGTGCAGAAAATTGATCTGGCTTCACAGGCACAAGCTTTTAGGATTATGTCAATAATAAAACAAAGTTTGGCCTTTCCCTATTCTGCATTTCTCTTCAGGCGAGCAAAGGACCTCTGTGTTGCACTATGACTCTGTTTGTGACTTATACCTTTCAACAGAAGAGAAATAGAGGAGGAGGCAGAGGAGAGGAGGGAGGAGAAGGTGTGGTTACCTGGGGAGATTAAAGAATGTAGAGAGAGACCTAAGCATTGGTACTTCAGTGGAGCTACCTTTCTCCTACGGGGTGCAAAAGATCAGCAGGAAAGAAAAGTAACTTAAGGGAAGAAGTAAAAATGGATGGAGGGCAGGTCCTGGAGAGAGGAGTGAAATGCATGCTCAAAACAGAGCCCATATTGAATAAAGAAGTGATTGATCAAATGGGGAAAGTATAAAAACAGAGGAAAGCATGAGAAATGTGGTTAGCAGCTCACATATGTTCAACAGCAGAGCTGGATGCCCTCCAGGTGTGCCGAAAATAGTGCAGCACAGGAAGGATTTCAATACCCACTCCTCAAACAAACACTTGAAAAGGTAAAGTGGAAAAATATGGCTCCCCATATCCCATTCCTTGAAAATCAATGCTCTCTGATGTTTGGGTAACAACAAATAGTACACAAACGCCTATAAAAGCATATGGGAGATCCTTTACCGTTCTCTGCAGCTTTTCTTTTCTGCGGGTGTTTTTCCTTTTGGTATTCTGGACACAGAAACACCCAAGCTTCCTCCTGTGATATGTTCGGTATGGCTCTCGTACCTCTTTTCCTCAGAGGCTCTGCGTCTTGCTAAATGGCAGGCAAACACAGACAAGACTCAGCTGGTTGACTGACTCCTTCAGTTCACACTAACAATGGCTGGCAGTGGGAGACGGGGCTGCTTCGATGGATATAGCCCCCCATAAACTGGAATCATTTCTCCCTTTCTCTTCCTCCCTCTCTCTCTCTCTTTCTCTCTTTGTCTGTTCTTTTTTCTCACTTAGTAGAGAGTGCTGCTGCTGTCAGAATCTGAGTGATGTAAGGGTGAACTTGCACTGACCTCTTTTCTGGTAATAAGGATGGAGTGACAGAGCCTTCATCGTGACACAAGCCGACAATGAGGGAAAGAAAGATAGAGTATGTGTGTGATTGTGTTTGTGTTTTTATGTGTGGCGTGGGAGGGGTTGGACACAGCTCTCTTAAAAATGGGTGGGAGCACCAGTCCCTACATCGTGCTTTGTGAAAAATGTCTTTAAATTTCATCATTCTCAGCAAAAGCGTGAAAGGACAAAACAATGACTTATAAACCTCTTAGCTGCTGCAAACTTCTGAGGTTTAGTAGAAAGTCACGCCAGAGCTGCAAGCATCTTGGGTAATTCTTGACGTCTACAGTTGCCATGGTGAAGTCCACTCAGTCTGTTCTGTCTTTGCATCTGACATTAGAGCACTTAAATCCTCAAAGATCTGCTTAAGATTAACAGAAAGACCCGTTACTTCATGCACGCTGCTTCTCAACTTAATTCAAGTGCGTAATAGTTTTGTTTGTACAAATACACAGCACAAATATAGATTTTACAAACCAGGTAAGCAGGGGATTTAGCACAAGGGTACTTTAGGCCAATAATGGTAGTTTCATGTGGGTGAAAGTTCCATTTGAGTGGCTGATGCACTTGAGCCATTAACGTAAAATTAAAGGCCACTACAAACGTCTCTTGCTATTTTTAGTCCCTTTGAGCAATTAGTGGTAAATCTACAGTGCTCCATGGTATTCCACCTGTGGAAGGATGTACCCACTTTGATGACACTGGGCTCAGAGTGGGTGGACAATGAACTGTTCACCGGTTCATCACAGGGCTGACACACAAAGAACATCATTCACACTCAGATTCACACCCAAGGGCAATTTAGAGTTACCAAGACACCATGTCTGTGGACTGTGGGGGGAAGCCAGAGTACCCAGAGAAAAGCCATGCAGCCACAGTGAGTGACCAAACCGAAAAGATTCAATGGGAACAGACCAACATGACTCTGGAAGCCACTGGTAAAACTAGAGACAGGGACAAAATGCAGTGGGACACATTTGTTCTTCTTTTAGACTAAATATACAATCCATTTAATGGTATGATAGTGGATTCAAAAGGCCCGGCTGTCTTTCCTTTTCACAACAGGGCCTCATTGTGGTCCACCATCACATTCTCATCCTACACATTCTGACTCCCAACTTATCGCATACTGATGCTTGACCATGATGTCACATTTTGACACATACGGTACCCTCAGACTGTCATTTTACAAAAGGCAGGAATGTGTCACTTTATGGGGATGGCTGGTGTGACACTTCTGTGTCCAATGTAAACAGCAGTGGCTGCGGCCCAGATACCCGTCACCTTTATCGCAGTGACATCCTACTTTGCCAACTTCCCAAAGTTGGTTCAAAGAAGCCTCAACTCTTATAACTCAAATAGACTTATAAGAGTTAGTTTAATGACAGGTGGAAGTCTGACAGGGAAAGTTCAGGTGTCAATGAAAAGGGAGCGATGAGGTTGAGGCGAGAGCAAGTAGCTAGTGATCATAAGGGTGTTAGCATTAAAGCTAACGTTACTGTACCGGGTAATATTAGCATTTAATTAGCTATGTTAGAATAAGTATCATATGGTTAGTTGACAATTTAATTGACAAAACACACACCATTTTGCTTTAAAATTCTATATAGACAGGTAATGTTATAAGCTAACATTTAGTGTTCGTACTGTCTAGCTAACCTTAGCTACTGATGCTAGCCTACACTAACCTGAATGTTTCACTATTTGAAATCCACATTACTGTATCAGCTTCAGCCATCTACTCTTCTCCTTTTCATCGGGAGAAAAGTGGTAATAAGAGATTGTTTTATTTATATAATTTCTGTTACAACACAGGACACAGTATTGCACCATTTTACAGTGTTTTGAATATTCCACGATTGGACATGGAGGTAACGTTTTAGACCATGATGTCGTAGCGAGTAACCATCCCCATATTCCTTGTAATAGTCTAAACAATGCCTACACAATAACGGGACTCTGAGTGTGGTTAGATTTAGACACAAAAACAGCTTGTTTTTAAAGGTTTGAAAGGGTTGACCCTCATCACCTGGATGCCAACCTTTCACAAAAGGGTTTACCAAGGCAGTTCCTGCAACCAATGTCACGACTTGCTGTTTCCTAAGGACTGACCTCTATCCTGTAACGTGCATGCCAAAAGCAGACACTGCAGGGGAACCCCAGGCACTGAAAACATGAGCTCATGATGTGACACTGATGAGCTGGGAGTGACAATGGACTTCACAACAAATCTACCCTGCATCAGATAAACACAGAACAACAAAAATGTTCTAATCTTTCCCAATCCTTAATGTATAAAAAGTGTACATTATGGTCATGGGAAACAACAGGAAACGAACCAAATGTAAGTGAAACAGACACAAGCCTTCTGATTGGTTTCTGCACTAGTATATTGGCTCACTAAATAACTATATATATATGCGTGCGATAGCTTTTGCCCTATATATATATATATATATATATATAGGGCAAAAGCTTGCTTGATCTTGATTTTCAGTATGAACACAGAGCGTGAAAGCGGGGCCTCACCATCCCTCTGACTTTGTGGGTTTTAATCTAATCAGGTAAAAAGCCTCATTGACATTGCAAATCTCTTTTCCAAGAGTGACCTGGCCAAGAAAAGCAGCATAACACAGTTTGTGACAAGACAAGACATAATCAACACATAATACAAAAAACTTACAATCAATAGTTACAAAACAATCATTTGTGTAAGTAAAAAAAAAAAGTGACATTGACCAAGCTCATTGATTTCTCAGTCCTTTAAATTAGCTTCAAATTCATCTACCGTAACAAGTTCAGATAGATTTAAATCGTTTTGCAGGGCATTGCATGCAGAAGGGCCAGCATATTGAAATGCAGTCATACCCAATTCTGTTCTGGCTCTAGGAACCACCTTCAGTATGTTTTTCTGTGAACGCAGAGCACACTGTTGTTGGTTTTTCCTCATAAGTACAAAGGTAAGATGGGAGGAGCCCAAGAAAACCTTTGTAAATGAAAATCAACTGATGAGACCACCTGCAAACATACAGAGAAGGGAATTTTACTTAGTACGCTGTGCATTAAAGAACTGCCTTGCATTAGACATTTTATAGAGATGTATTGAGAGTTTTTGTATTAGAACTGAAAGAGGGAAAAGTATTAGCTCCCAGGAACATGAGGCTCATGAAAGGTTTAAGTCTTTATAAGGGAAAGAGTGCTTGTTGTGTTGACTTTGACCTGACTTGTAGCTCTCTCAAGTCTTGTTCTGGTGAAATGAGTTTGAATGGCACACAAACACAGTCATAATCACAGACACACACACACACACACACACACACACACACACACACAATCTTCTGCATGGTGGGACATCACGAAAGCTTTTATCGCACACTCCCACCGGTCAGCAGTAAAGAGACTGAATGAGTGGGGCTGACCTTTTCTGATGCACTAAATACCTGATGCTTGTTTATGTACACCCTCGTGCACCTGTGTGTGGGTGAGAGAGAAAGAAAAGCGAGGGAGAATAAAAGAAAAGAAGAGCAGCAGAAAGAAAGAGGACAGACTTTCCACCAGTGGTGCAGCTATCAGCACCAATACGCATCAAGTCTAAAGCAGCCGAGTCCTGATGTCATGGATGACCTTTAGAAGATCAGACCTGCCACTTCAGTTACACATCAGTCCAGCAAGAGGAACAGACACACACTCACCTGCACACCTCTACTGCCCTTTACCACCATCCTTCCTTTT
Organism: Ostorhinchus cyanosoma; assembly: GCA_029814465.1. NCBI lineage: Eukaryota > Metazoa > Chordata > Actinopteri > Kurtiformes > Apogonidae > Ostorhinchus > Ostorhinchus cyanosoma. Next base: position 21,491,510 of record JAPTYQ010000018.1, on the reverse strand, counting down.
TCTATTTCCCTATACTATACATGTCCCACCTGTTATAGTGTGCGTTCCTCTATGAGTTTGCAAGCATCCATGTTTCTTGATTTCTACAAAGCTGAGTAACAATGAGGAGCGTGATCTTATAATTTCTAAAATGTTAGATCCTTGCTGAATATTCGCTAAATGGTCTAGAGCTAGATCATGAAAATCTGACACCCCCAGGTACTGCTTCACAAGGGTTAAAGAGAATGACTTTTTATCTTGCTTTGGAAAAGATAAGTTAGGCAACAAAGAACAGACTTGACAAGTTTTGGGAAATATAAACCATTTTCTACAATTTTCTAGAGGATAATATATTTGTTGATGTTTGGATGGATGACACTCACCAATAGGCTGTATTTTTTAATTTATTTGATTGTGCTTTTTTTTGTTATATTATTGTTAGTCGTTTCTTTTTTGTGTGTATTTTGTATTTTTATTTATCTATACAATGGCAGGCATACACCTCTACTCTATCCTGTAGTTTCCCTTTTTAAATTCTTTGGGATGCAATGCAATTCAATGCCATAACTGAGGTCAACCTTATTAAAAAGAACTCTGGTCACATTAGTGACGTCAAATTGTATCTTTTTTTTTTTTTTTTCATACAGTTTTATGTGATTTGAAGCATTTATAATGTTCGTTTTGTTTTACTTCGTCTCCTTCAACCCCCACCGGGACTCCGACCCTGGACCCTACCATTCTTCAATTCAGTTTTATTTGTAGAGCCCTGTATCACAACAAGGTCGCCTCGTAGGGCTTTACAGAATTAATTGGATATGAAACAAACAACAGTCAAATAAACAGTAGATGAAGGAAATGGATAAATGTCCCGGGCACCCCCCCCCCATCCTTAGACCCTCCTTCTCGTCAAGGAAAAACTCAAAGAACCCAGTGGGGAAAGTGAAACCTCAGGGAGAACCACAGTGAAGGACAGATCCACTCTCATGGACGGACAGACTGTAGATGCACCAGGACTGATGGACGTCCATTTGTGGATATAGTTCCAGTCTGTAAAGATGCAGTAGGGTGGGGGTCCATCTAGTCCAGGGTATACAGCGGTACACAGAGTAGATCTACTTATTTTTCTGTCGGCATTGGGTAAATCCACTTCTAAATCGCCATGATGTGTATGGAGGACCAACCCTGCCATATTGAAAAATAAATACAGGAATATAAAAATGGCTTGATAAACTCATTTCCATACCATTTATTTATATTTTTGCTTCTTTAATTTTTATTCCTGCATTGTTTCCTATTTACATTTCCTTTATCTCTTTTCTTATTTATTTCTATATTTCATTTTCATCCGACATCTTAATCATTTTATAATAGTGGCCAAATACTACTGATGGATTTTTGGGTAAACTAAACAGAGTAGGTCTTATATGTCACTGTTTCTAAAACTGTGTTTTTCTGGACTACTAGGCAAAAATTGAGAGTATACCCACTTCCCCAGGGACCACTACACCACTGATCTACTCAAAGGAGATGGGTGAGGGTGAGGAGATCCATCTGCGCCCCCCCCCACCCCCTTCCATTTTTTCTGGATCCACCACTGTTATATATTCTCTATGTGCCTTGTTGTTTATTTCTAACTTGTTCTCTTGTTTAAAAGGAAGAAAATCTCAATAAATACACGTTAAAAAACCAAAAAACTGTGTGTAGCTGTGTTCCAGTGAATAAAAAAGAAAAATAAACCAGTTTCCATTAACATCTGTACCAAGTAATTGTGTAGTTAATTAAAGAAAACGGCAAGAATTTACACAGTTGCAGTTCAGCACAGTTAGGAATAAGAATGAAAGTAGATAAATAGCATGCAGCTGCCCTAAGCGCATGTGACACATTCACTTTTATCCAACATATACCACTTCACTCAAGCAGCTCAGCGGCTACAGAGACGCACTACTTTGAGGTATCTTCCAGGGGGTTTTCTGTGATGCTCCAAGGAGATATAAGTTGGGATTGTTGTGTTGACTAGGGTGTATGGTATATCTGCAACAAGTCCACCAACACAGCATAGCCTACAGGGAATAAGAGAGCGAAGATGAAAAGAAGCGGAAATCAGAGAGAGGAGCAAACTCCAGCTGTCTTCCTCCTGAAAATAGCTTGTGTTGAGTGAGTGACGCAGTGGCCTTTGAGATGAGGATACATCCCCCTTGAGAGGGAGAGGAAACAGGGAGGGGTGTTGAAGGAGGATCAGAGGAGGCTGTAGTTGTGTTCGGCAGCCTAGCTTGTTGACAGGTCATTGCCTCGGCTGGCTCAGAGTTGCACATTGTTTCATCCCCATTTAAGCCTTATCACAACTATCCTGACAGCTTATTTCATTTTCTCATTTCCAAAAATCTTGGGAGAAAAACACAAGGCTAAGGCTGATTTTCATTTTTATCTCCCCTCTTTTCATATCCCCGAGTCTCGACAACATAGAATCCCATTAGAACTGCTACAGCCAACAAAGTTGTAAAAAGCCATGAAAACAAAAGACCTTGGTAATGATCTCAGATTGCATGACTATTTAATCATAATGATGAAAGATTAAAAAGTCTTTCATCGTCGCACGGAAAAAAAACAACCCAAAAACGTTTTCTTGGGATGCACATAGCAGACATAAAACCACAATGGTAATTAGAGTCAACAGTAAAAACCTACAAAAACATATTAAAGTATTAACATGTTTCCCACTGTTGTCTTTAAGATGTTTTGATGAAGACGTCCCTGAAGTCTGTTCTATGCATTGCACAGAAAATCCTTAATCCTATGCTTATACATCACTATTAAAAAAGATCTACTGTTAAAATCGACTGCTGTGTCCCAAGGGTAACTTCATTTGACTGCTTCTACCAGGACTCAACCACGATAAGGAACATTATCATCTGAGAACCATCTCCCGCACCCCCCCCGCCCGTCCAATGCACACATGCATTAGCATAAGCTATACACAACAGTGTTTACCGCTTATGACATCAGCTCTGACAGCAGTGTAACTGATTGGTATTTCAAGCTTTGTAATATGATCCAGTGGGTAATGTGTGTGCCTTTCCACCAGCTGATTTTGATGAAGTGGGAGCTGAAGTGGGAGCTGTCTGGACCATGAGTTGACAGGCACAGAATGTGGAATAACCAGTGACTGGCGAATCATACACACTGCTTTACGTACATGGATGGAACCCTTTTGTAAATTAAGTACTTCACATTATGCAAAGCACAACAAATGAGATCCTACTTGATGCATGGGGAGTATCCATTCCTGTGAAATGATCCATTTTTGATGTATCGGCTTAAAAGGATGAGAGCTATTGCACTCAAAACAATGACAACCTGAACTGATTAAATCTTTTTGCCACTTAACACCAGCAGAAGCTGTAAATAATGCATTTTCACACCTTACTGACATCTATTAACCAGCAGTTGTCTATTTGCCTTTCCAGTAGACTATTGTTTTTGCTCATTTCTGAAGCACTTGCTACATGCCTATTTGATCACATGTGACCAAACCCTACAATAATGGAACATCAGCTTATTCTTAGTCATACTAGAACACAGTGTTCCAAGCTGGCTCATTACAACGTACCTCCCATATACAGTAGTGGAAAAAAAAGTTTTTGGACACCCTTAAAATTTAACAATCTCAAACATTATCATGAAATATTTGCATAAAAATCTTTGTTGTGTTTCAGAAGGCGTGGCTATATCAGACAAACAAATGCTTTTTTTTGGTTAATTGTAAATAAGAAAAAATAAAACTAAATTCTTGACAGTTTCAACATGTCATGTCCTGGATGTGTTTCATTTTCTACTGAAACATCCAGTTTTGACTGTAATAGAACAGTGCATGTGCAGAAGGGAGCATGTGGGTTTGGAGAATGGAACAATACTTGGTAGACTTCAATGACTAAAGGAGGATTCTTAATGCAATATATTACATATGCATGGGGCGTCCAAAAACGTTTTGTATTTGAAAGCTCTAAAAAGACTAAAGAGTGACCTGCTTTTATGTGCAAAGACAATAGCCATATGCAAAAACCAGGCGTACTCAAATCTATTCTTGTATCGTGAAATTTCTTGTCTTTCTCTGAATGGTGGCATTCATCTTGTTTATGTAAGGTACCGACTGTTGTTTGTTTTCATATCTAACTAATTCTGTAAAGCCCTGTGAGGCAACCTTGTTGTGATATAAGGCTCTACAAATAAAACTGAATTGAACTGAATTGAATTTACATAGTTTTCTGTGATTAGCCCAGACAGTATGGAAATAGTGAACAAACCATCTGTGATATCACCCTTTGGTTTGTGAGGCACACTTTTGAAGCCTAAACGTGCAACATGGTGCATGGTGAAGATTCATGGGTGAAAACACACCAACAGTCTAATAATAAACAGTGTTAAGTAATCTCAGCTACTTAACACATTGTGTTGTGCTTGACAACAGTACTGGTTAAATCACTGCAAACTCACTATTAACATCTATTTGAGCTAATTAACAGGCTAGTTGACAGACCATATAATTCAATGCACATTCAAGCGAACATCAGCTAGTACAGCTAAGTTACGCTACTGTATACTGATACTTTATCTACTTACATTTCTTTTAGTTTTTACAACTACTATTGTTTTTGTATTTTATATGGTTTGCTTTTTTGCACTCTATTTATGCACGTACACTTTCTTTCTTGCATTTTATTCTGTTGCTGCCTTGACCATTGAATTTCCCAGTTGTGGGATCAATAAACTCTAATCTAATCTCATCTAAATTTCACAGCAGATTTCGTGACAGCTTTGGTATTGTAAGTCCTTAAACACAACTAAAGCAGAGCTGCCCGTCAGGAGGAAAAATACCTTTTATTGAACAAACAAGTGCTTTTGATGTCTGACTCGGTAGCCGAGCTATTGCCAGTAAAACATAAATAGACACTGACAGCACTTACCAGCTGCTTACTTAATTATGCATACGCCTGAACTATCATATAAAGGGGCGAGTTATATGAATATTTACCTCACATACAGTTAACATTGAGGGGGAAATTCAACGTGGGTCTACAGGGATTGACTCCCTTTTAGAATCTGCCCCCAGTGGACATTCAGTTTATTGCAGATTTTCAGACTTCCATATTAGGGGTGG